>OMOT01030354.1:0-10146 GCA_900312575.1 Acanthochaenus luetkenii | reverse complement strand
AACCCCCACTGAACAAGCTAATTGGTTCAGGGGTATGTTACACACATGTGCGCGCACACACACACACACACACACACACACAGAGCCCCCCTACAGTCATTCCAACTTACTATAGGCACAGCAGGTGCTCCATCCTGAAGCTAAATATACCCTATGTGTATCGCTGCATGAAAATGATGGTTATATATTTTGTATTCTTCATTTTCACTTTGCACTGGTCTCGACTCCTCTGAATTGCCCATCTCAAAACAATCACCTCAACTAAGAGAGGAAGTATATATATATATCTATATATATATATAATGGATGCTGTGTAGTTTGGTTCAAACATGCAACTGTTACACACACACACACAAATACCTTGACACAACACTGCTCAATGCCTGCTTTAAAGCACAGCAAATACTCTTACTGTAATGCTGATATTTCTGTCAAGGTATGTTACCCTGAACTGGACAAGTGCACAAACACACATACACACATGCACGCAGACACGCACCCGAAGGACACCACCCAGCAAGCATTTGACACGTGGCAACGTGCAGGAGGCCAAGTTCAACTTCAACCCAAAAGAGCACAACATTTATACATATCACATTATATGGTTAAAAATCATATTAAAACAGGTTTGGAAACGGTTTTGAACCGATGTGACAGAAAGATATGTAGGTCCTGACTTCACAAAATGATGCAGGTAGCAGATACGGACATCGTCTCAACTTTCGTTTTGGCACTGTACTGTATTTACACTGGCTTTCAACGTTGGTGCAGGCCGTTGTATCAACATATATTCAACATCAAAATGTTTGCTGGATACCTGAGCCATGTTACTTGACCTCTTGGAAAAATAACCTCCCTCAGCACATACATACCCATCTCCTACCCCATGGTACTCCATGCCTGATAACGCCACACAAAGCCTTGTGTGCAATTGGACTGAATGGTTGACCTGGAGGAAAACTCTTGACTATAAGCTACTGAAATGGAACTTTAACAGCCGAGTAAAATCTCAACACCGGTTGCAACACCGGTTCAGAGCAGAGGTGCAGTAAATCAGCTCGACCAGTAAAGCCATCTGCAGTATGTGACACTGAGTTATGTGGTTATGGCCTGATGAAAAATAACTGTAGTAATCATATAATACATTTTAGAAGGCTACTAGAAAAATATAAAAGAAAAACTATATTAGAAATAGTATAGGATAGTTAGTGATACCATAGGAGATTAAAAATACTATAAAGTACAATAAGGTCACTATAAACTCACTACTGAGTAAGATAATAAGTCCCCATAGGAATATAATAGTAACATTATAATGATTGTTCATGCGGTTAAGTCTGGTAAAAATTTATACTTTTGACAACGGTATAACACAGCACTCTTGCTTTTAGGGCCATGAAACCCAGCTGTATGCCCCTCCTATAGTCTAGCACATCTGTGTGTTGAGCCCAGTTTGTGTTGGGTGGAATTTAGGTTCCTACTGCCAGACAGGAAGTGATGCGAACATCTCATCCCTCTCTTCAGACCCAGGACAATACATGACAGACGTTCCCCGCCAGTGAGCTCATCCCCCACTGAAACCCAGAACCTGGCAACGCCTCAGACTGGAAAAGTCAACATAATGCCGGTTAAGACCCTTCTCGATTTGAGTGGCAACCAAATTCTGCCATTTCCACCAGAACTTTTGCGTTACCAAATATGTTAAAACACCCAAATATGTATTCAGCTCAATATTATATGTATGGCTGTTTGCGCTGTGTGTTCACACTGGTTTGTGTGCCATGTGCGTGTCTCTGCGAGTCATTTTGTGTACTGATTGCTTCCCCTGGTTTCTGTTCTCATTCCAACTGGTATCAGCTGAAAGGCATCTTCTCTGTTATCAGTCCTCATTTTAATTGCAAATGCAGCGAGCGTGTTAGTGATTAAATGGAAAATTGCACATTAATTGATGAGACTAAAGATAGAGCAATTCCAATTACGGCACAGTATTTTAGGCGGCCTCTCAAGTTTCGCCATCCCTCGAGGAATGAGCCACCTAAAGCCAGCAATCGTGCATCCATAAATATACGCACACAGATGTGCGCACAAACACACACACATGCCGTACTTTGGCTATTGAGGTGTAAATGTAAAAAAGTCGTAAAATTCATTTTGAGGACAAATTACATGTTTGTTCCTCAACAAAGGCCTTTGAATTATCACAGTGTTCATAATGCATATTAATAGAAAATTGCCTGTATTCATGATCAAAATTCGAAAGTGAGCATAAAATGGAAAGTGAGAAGTGTGCCTAAAACATCAAAGGGTTTTATGAATTTAGATTGGAGGCAGTCGTACTCTTTCATCGGATTCTGTGCAGTAAGAAACGCTTCTTTTCAGCATAAAATTTTCCAGCCGTTCGCAGGCGTAGAATTGGCCTTGGCGGGCGGCATTGGTATAAAGTTACTCAGTGGCGCAGTTTCAGCTTTTATCACTGGCATTGAAGTGAAAATCCATATCTGGTCACATGCGATGTGATCATCGCCTCTTTCCTCCACACTTTAGCCATGTCCTAAGCCGCCTTCTTGTCTGCTTTGGTTTCAGTGTGACTTTACTGTACAGAATGCTTCTTCTATTTAATGTGGAACAGGAATGCGTCCCGCTACAAGCCAGGGTGATCAGACAACGGACGGATGATTCCCCTTGCAATTTAACCCCTAAAGAAAGCAGTGCAGTAATGGAGAACATTTCCTCATGACCAGGCAAGTGAGAATGGCACACACAGGGAAAACATCTGTCATAGGTAGGGTTTGATTTAATTGAGTTATGGCTTTATTTGTTATATTTGAAGGGTCGTGCCTTGGAGGGTCCTATCCATGTGTTGATAGTATCTGTTTTGGGGACACGTGGACAGAGAATTGCCAGAATGCATCCAAGTATTGATAGCTCATCTTACCCCTGTGGATCTGCATGTCTCATTAAGGTACTGATCAAAAGACTAAAACTGAAATATAATCATGTTGATGTTTTGTTTTACTTCGGTTAGTATTGCCCCTCTTATTTCTTCATGTTGGTGTTTTCAAATAACTGGTACAAGCCTCCTTTTAGCTTTGTTTATTTATTTATTTTGCAGTGTCAGCTCATATGAATGCATGTTTACACTATTTATTTCAAAAATACATGCAAGCCAATCCATTCACTTCCATTACCCAAAGCAGTAGTAAGAATACATACTTTCAAAAGGACCAGTACGCAATTTTGAGATAAATGTTTCCAGTCCCCATGAAGCTATTGCCAATTTCTCAAAAAACTAAAGAACAACAGTGTGTGAATTTTGGGAATGTTTGACTTGACCAGTGATCAATAAGATTGTCTTCCTAAAATCCCGAAGCCGTCCCCAAATAATATCTTGTGCATATTCAGAAAAACATGGACAGCATATCCCAGCAGTCTCGAGGCTTAATACAAATTCAGTCTCCAAATGTTGAGACCGCAACAGATTGCAATACTTTAACCCATTCTGATACCTGATCTGATTTCAAATGTACACGCATGAAGGGGAAGTATAATCGCCTCCCTCTAGATGTAAGGAGCCAAAAAGCTGTCATTTGCAAATTTTCCCCATCAAGATCTCATTTAATCTGTCCTGTTTAAGTTTGTTGGTTAAGAGGTTGACCTGGAAATCCAATGAATAACATTTTGAAGTGGGTATGTCACCCTGGTCAGATATTATGCATATTGATGCCCTGAGTCACCGGTACGAGTGAAAGATTAATAAATAAATCAGGTGTTTTTGAATATGCGTAGGATCTAATCATCGCCTCATTGTCAGCCCTGATTTGCAATACAAACACCAGGAGTGGAGGCCTTGATGGTGTTGAGTAAAATGGTGGAGGGTAGGGCAGAGTGGTAATGAGATTGGGGGGGGGACTCTTGCATACACAGAAATCAGAAAACACAGATCTGTGCACAAACACACAAGAATGGGGAAAACCTAAGCATGTAGTATATTAATGCTCAAATGCCGACCATACACTCAGATAGCAAAGCTTCAACCAGCATCATCCTGAGGGCAACATGCACACACACTTTCTCCCTCTCTCTGTCTCTTACACACTCACTCACTCACACAGGCTCAAACACACAAACAAGTACATATACACAGCAGGAGGCGAAGATAGGCTCACCAGTGGTCCTAGGGCTACTAACCCCCCCAGGCTAAGACGGGCCCAGTCTATGCTCCCAGACCACCTCATTAACCTGTGCTAGCAGCCCTCCCTCCGCCCAGCCTCACAATACTTCGCTCCTCACCAGCCCGCACTTACAATTCATACTAGTATCATTTATTCATCTGCTCTTGTTGATTGGACTCATCCTCGGCCTCCAGATAGATAACAGGCAGGTTTAAAGCTTGGTGAAGGACATGCTCAAATGAAGCGCTCAAATGTATGTTTCACAAAGTTAAACCTACACTTGGCAACTTCGCACTTCGCAGCTCCAAATGGCAGCAAGAAGTAACCGTTTGAAAAATGTGAACTTCAATACCCAGAGATCCCATAATGCAACATCAGTAAAACTGCACACAGCACGCTCATGTTTACCAACCGGAAGGAATCAATATTGAGTATTTACCCAAGGCTATAGTATAATACCACAATAAGCTGCATCATATTATGATTGTAAAAGTAATACAACTCTTCAGAGGCTTCAGAACATGTGCACTGTTGACCAATTAGATATTTGGGTGCATAGTTAATACCATTTCAAAATAACTATAGTTCTGAAGAATCTAACATGGATTCCTTTGCCTAGTAGGGCTTTTTGCTGTTCTTGCTCACTCAGTGGGTTGAGTTCACTAAAAGGTTCCTCTGACTAATCCTTGTATTCTCCAATGACATTTTATACTTTGACTTAAAACTATAACCTTTCCAGTGTATTATTTTATACTCAACTTCTTAATGAACGTCCTTCACATATTCAAATATGCCCAACAACCATAATGAAGACATAAGGATTTCCCCCGGGTATGACTGCTGACAATGGCGCCAGTGGTCCAATCTGACTCCAATTCTTGTTTTCTTTGTATTTATGCAAATTATTGTTTGGATATTACAGATTCCAATTTGACTGTTTTCTGTCCTGCTTTTTAAAATTAGATTAAAGTAGAATGAGTGGTGGTAAAACTACAGTGTAGTGAACAATTTTATAATTCCCCAAGGGCAGGTGGTTTGCATGCAAATAACCTTATTAGCATAACTAAAAGCCCTTATTCTAATTAGTGTGTGTTTTTTATGAGGCTACACATATAACGAAGAGATGAAAAAGATATTCAAATCGCACTTTAATCAACTACATCAGAGACCTGATTTTAAACCTATTTTTTACTAGTCTAAATAATAGAGCATAGCAAATTCAGTTCAACTTCATGGTCTCTTCTACATAATTTGAACTTTGTGACCTCTTCAATTAAATGGCTCCGTGTCTACAGTATATGTCTGATTTAGTGTCGCTCACCTACTTCTTTCACATTGTGATTTTCAAACTGATAATGGAGGGAAATTAAATCAAATTAAATAATTTGTCAAAGGAATAACCAAACAAATGTAGTATTTAATAACAAATGTGTTATTATTATGTAATATGTATTATTTTGACTTGGCACTTTGTTTCTGTAGCCGGTGATATGACGATATATATAGTTATTGTTGTAGTGGGAACAGAAGCATTCTATTTACTTAGAATGTTTCAAATATGTTTTTGTTATATTTATCTTTATAGTTATTGTTCTAGGTGTGAACGGGCCTTTAATGGTCTTTTTTATGTATTCAATTGGAACCACCCATATGATATAATAAAATGTAGTCTTCATAAGGTGCACTTAAAGACGTCAACCATTTCACATTTATGTGTTCACTGCTTTAAGCCTTTGACACACAGCTTTTGTGGTTGGCTCATCAAAATTGTGGTTTACCTATCCCCCACTTCCTACTCCCCTAAGAAATTGAGACTATTTCCTTTTAGGTAATATACTGTTATTTTCATTTTTAGTGTTGTAAGGTTTGGACTATTTGTTTGACGGGAGCTCGCTGGTGTCTTATGTTAGTGGTATGTTTACTAAGGCAAAAACGAAACATTTACATTGAAAAACCCCAGCAACTTCCTTTCCGGTTATAACTACTTCCTATTGCAGTTTTTTTCTCAGAGTTGTAGGCTAAAAGTTATACCTGCCAAAAATGTATTGTGTGTTTCCAGAGTCGTAAAACCCAATCTGCGTCTGTCTTTATAGACGTGATTCGTAATCACTCGCAAAATGTGGATTACAATCCTGTTTACAGATTTAGAGAACTGAGTTTGGGCTTTCAAATCACTCCTTTATGCTTAAAGCATTTCACAATATTGAGTAGTGTTATCACGATACCAACACTGTCAATGTCATTATTGTACTTTATTTAAAACATGGACAATGTTTTCAAAACACAAACTTTTAGAACAAAAAAATGTATACATTAAAGCAATGGCATTCAAGGTAAAATGACAATAATCTGTGTTATACTAAAATAGCAGCATAATCTCAAATTGTTTAGCACCTTGAGATGTCGTTTGATTTTAAAGTGTGCTATATAAATGAAATGTATTATTATTATCATTACATGCCAGGAGATGAGAGGGAGGAAGACAGTATTTTCTGCCAGGAATGGCGGACTGGTCAGTGGCTATTAGCCAAAGTGTTGGCCGGTCCGGACTCCTGCATCAAAGATTTTTTTGACACAAATGTCATACTTTTTTTTCTTCCTGTTACCGAAGCCTAATTGGAAGAAGCAACCCAAACCACAGGGACCGGGAGGGCAACTTTCACAAAAGTAAGTAGCGTTAACGCTAACTAGCTAACGTGTTTTTGACCTAGGCTAATTTAGTGAGCCATCCAATTAGCCTGTTGTTGTTGTTGTTGTTGTCTAAATCAATAGTGGGTTTAGAAATAACTGAGTAATGCTGGAAACTAGGGATAAGCCTCAGTGTAGGTCCAGGGTAGTGAAAGCGACTTTAGCTGTGACACTCAACCCTGTAACATTTAGATTAGGTGGCTGGTGAATGGTGCTGCCTGTCTCTTGATCCTGTAGGTTCATGACGGCAGAGCCCGACGTCCTCTATAGTCCTCCATTTGTGGGTTAGTACGCCATTCTTTTGACATGTAAATTGGGATTCTGTATAAATGCTCACCTGGGAGTATGGCACACAGGATTGTAACATCAAATCCCGTGTACTGGTAAATTATACTTAATATGCAAAGACATTTAAGAACGAATGAAAACTATTTAAAAGGAATGAGTTGAAGTGAGAGCTGAAAATGAATTTCTATTTAATTGTGCCACAGTAGTCATGGATGGATAGTATCACAATGCCCATAACAATCACAAAGTATGCAAACAATGAACAAGAAATATTGTTAAGTATTGGACACAAGTTATTTTTACACTGTTTTTTATGTTTTAGTATATACCATACTTTACTAGTATTGCTCTGTTTTTTGCAAGTTGATTGCACCAGTTATTAAAATATTCCTCTGCCATAGGCCAAGCTGCATTACAGTTGCCATTGCATTGGATAATTTAAAGGCATTGGTTTGGATAATTCATGTATTATGGGAACATAGAAAGCAGACCAACTACAGATATAAGGATTGGTATTAGATATAAAAAACTAAAATAATAAAATGCAGTCACTTGTTGTTTGACAAAACTGATAAACACAAGCTTAACTGACTGAGGCATCTGATTGAATACTAATATCACATGATTAACACAACTGCTTTTTCTCCTTTACTACTACAGAAACCCCACTGATATACACATCTTCTCTCACACAAAGTAAAATGCCAAAGCATCCAAGGAAGCGCTCATGAATGAGAAACAAGGTTCCCATTGGCTACAGCATAAATAAACCAGTGTGGAGGTTTGTTTCCTCCCAGTAGGCTACAGCACACTCCTCAATCCACCTACAGAAAAACATGATAATAAGAACATGAACAAATGTATCGCTATGTGTACGATGCATGCACACATGGAAAACATCACACATGACGACCAGAGCTTCATTTTGTTTTAGCTCCGTCATGGATACATTTACACAAAATGGCAATGCATATAGAATTTTTTTAACACACACACACACACTCTTGGGGAGTGGGTGGGTCGGGTGGTTGAAGAGTGCCAACATTACGCTCCCCTCAACCAACAAAAATAGCACTGCAACAGCGTCTGCACGGAGCAAAAAGCTCAGTTGCATAGAGAAAACGATGGATGAGACGATATTTAGTAGATGTGGATCTGGACCCATAGTCATGAAGGCTTTCCAAGATTAACAGTGGAAACAGAAGAGAGGTGAGTTACAGAGAAGAGGTGATCTCCTGCTCCAACAACTGGGATGGAGCAGAGCCTTGAAGCCTGTGGAACTACTCGTTGTCGTAGACTGGACTTTTGCTTACTTTTTTCTTTCACCTAATTCACACCCTTATCTCGCAAAAAGAGCAATTACAGGGATTTGTAGTAAAAGGAAGTATGCACATACACGCACACACTCCCACGTGTACTGTGTGATCCATTCAAGAATAGTGGCTATGGCATTTTGATGTTGAGAGGGGGTGCGAGGCCAATGCCTGTGTCCTGTGGTTGATATACACACAGGAGAAGCATTTCCTCCACTAAGCTGATAACCATCAGAACACTGAAGGTAGAAAAATTCAGCTGAAATTGGAACAACCGAGCTCAGAGGAAATGTAATCCACAAGAGTTTCCCCGCCGAATCCTTTTCCGACGCTTTCCTCTCCTCTTCCCACCTCTTCTCTCTCCCCATCAGCCCTCTTCTTCCTCCGCTGTTATGTTTGCCGACACATACATTGTGCAGTTTAATCTGCTATTGCATCTGCGATGTTCTTTTTTTTAAATGGATATCTCCTTATCACAGTGCAAGTGAGTGCCATCCGTGTCACGCCGGATCAACTTTAGCTACTGGTGGGACGACGTGACTGATGACTGAATGACATGGGACGCAGGGTGGCTTATACCGATGGGCCCAGGCTGAGGGAAAATAGTCTCTTTAACATTTAATGCTCCAAAATAACCAAATAGCTGCTATGGGGATAAATCATGCACAACAGTCCATACCTACTGTACATTTTAGTCTATCATGTTGACAAATTTGACCACATTTATCACTTTGACCAAGTGGCATCTCTGTCTAATCTTGAAAAGTGGTGGAATAGGTAATAAAGCAGGACTCCGCAAGATTTTTATGTAAAATAAATTAATTAATATTTTCATTAGTCTCTCATTATAATTCTCTCCATGATCCAGAAGGAGGTGTGATTTATTAAGCAAGGAGTGAAACACAATTTCAGAGTAGGCCACAAAGAAAGCACACCATTGTTGGTGCTTGGCCAGTGGTGTGGTTTGTACATTTCTGCAAAACAAATTAAAATGTCGACCGCTAGTTTGATTTTGAAGTTAGCGGATAGAATTTTGCCTATTCATAGATAATCAAAATGTACATACAGTATGTATAGATAACCCTCATAGTCAGTTTGAAACCGAAAAGTTAGCTACCGTATTTTGCGGCCCATAGGGCGCACCGGCCTATAGGGCGCACTGTCAATGAATGGTCTATTTGCGATCTTTTGCCATATATAAGGCGCACCTGCCTATAAGGCGCACCTGCCTATAAAGCAACGGACCATAAGGAGCACCGGACTATAAAGCACCTGCCTATAAAGCACCTGACTAAGGAGCATTAAGCGAAACAAAACAGTCAGATAAGTCAGTCAAACTTTATTAAGCACATTCACAATAACTCTCAACATTGTGCAAACGTGCAAAGAGCGTATTCACAGTAACAGTGTTCAGTTGTAACACGTAAAAAACACGTAAAAAAAACAGTCTGATACGTACGCCATTGTTCAGTTGTACCATACCTTCAAAATAAGACATACGCCACAAAAACTAATATATAAAGTGCATAAAAATGTTAAACCGCACAATAGAACGCTCGCATATTCAGAACAACAACATTGTGCCAACGTAACACGTAAAATAAACAGTCTGATAAGTTAGGTCTTCACAATACCTCGCCATTTTTCTATTTTAACGTGCCTTCAAAATAAGACAAATACGCCAC
>OMOT01030346.1:0-10620 GCA_900312575.1 Acanthochaenus luetkenii | reverse complement strand
CACACACACACACACCAGGGGCATTGTAAACACACACACACACGCACACTCTCTCTCCCTCCCTCTCTCTCTCTCCTTGCTATCTGCTATCTCCTTTATATGCCCTCATCATCCCCAGGCCAATATATTCCCATTTATTGTGGCTGATAGTGGGAATGAACAGAGCTACAAATAGCATGGGTTCATTTAATGGGGCCACAGTAATCTGAAGGTTAGAAAAGTGGGCTTGTTGCTGGAAGGTTGCTGGTTCAAATCTCCAGGGAGGGGAGGAGAACAAGACACACTCTTCTGTCTCCCACTGTTGATTTTTATTTTGGTGACATATTTGTTGCTAATTGTTCATTCCTGTGGTGTTTCTGCACTGCACTTCCCAGAGATCAATCAATCTTTATTTATATAGCCCTTTTATACAAGTATGTCTCAAAGGGCTTTACATTGCATGCATCATATACATAGTACATCACACCATGCTACACACAAACATATATTTGCATGTCTTTTTGACTGTGGGAGGAAACCGGAGCACCCGGAGGAAACCCACGCGAACACGGGGAGAACATGCAAACTCCACACAGAAAGGGCCAGGCGAGATTTGAACCCAGGACCTTCTTGCTGTGAGGCGACAGTGCTAACCACTGCGCCACCGTGCCGCCCTATCAGTTTGAATTTCTGTAGATGGCGCTCTTTTCTTTTCTTGTCTACTCAGCCATGGTGGCAATCACTGCTCATGCTAACTACTACAGTTGTGTTATATCAACTGTTGATAGAGAGTAGCAAAACCAACATTTATTGAAAGTAAAATGTGGCTGATTATTCTTTTTAAGTCATTCATTGTAAGACTCCTTCTGCATTCTTGCTCACCATCTTCTTTGCATGCCCTCATTTATTGTACAAGAAATTAACAAAAATACCTTAAGGAGGCAGTAGCCAAATACTTAGAGAAGCTAGCTTTTGGCCAAGAACTCATCAGTTTGAATCCCTGGGCGTGCTGGGAAAATCTGGGCAGCGAAGTAATCGAGACACACTGTCGAGCTGCCCTTGAGCAAGGCACTTGTCCCCCAACTACTCCAGTGGAGCTGCACGGTGTCTTGCAGTAGAAGACTGGTTCGACTGTCTGAGCAGCTCCCCGGGTTGTCTGTGTTTATGCAGCTGTCTGAAATGTGGCTGTTTCTCTTTAGCGTTGGAGTGATATGCAAACACCATAAGTTGCCTCACAAGTGAAAACACCACAGACCGCGTTCACACTCCGCTCATTAGCAGCGCTACCTATTATGGCTGCAACTTAGCTCAAGCACAGCAACATAAACAGACGTTTAGGAGAGATGCAAAAAGATCTAGCCGGAGGCGATCGAAAGGAATCGAGGCGTGAACTGTGTTTGTGCGCCAAAGGGAGAGAGACAGTCAGAGGGAGAGAGAGGGAGAGTCAGAGAGAGGGGTGGCGAAAGCACCCAGAGGTCAACAGCAAACGCTTCTCAAGCAAAAATAGAGAAAGCTGCGCCTCAGGACATCAGCTAATGAGAAGGGAAGTGCTTTATTTTCAAGAAACCAGGAGCACACGACACGATGATGAAGTCGTGGCTGCATAAGGTTGATGGTCTGCGGCAAATGATCCTTCGTTATGAGGAAAACACAACAAAATCTTGTAAATGAGGGGTTTCATGCCAAAATGCTGGTTATCGATTTTGGAAATATTTTGTCTTTATTTCAAAAACACAGATGAATCTATCATCAAAAGCTTTTTCTAAGCGGAAGTAACCTATAATGTACTTTACTTCCATGCCAGTAATGACTTTATTGGTGGATATCTCATTTTGGAATGTAACTTTTTAAATGGCACACCGATTATATATATTAAGCAGCACTGGGCCCAACTTTGCACGTTGGCGGCTTCAAATGGCAGCGAGAGGGAGCTGTTTGAAAACGTCAGTTCCCAGAAATCCTGTAATGTGTCATCAGTAATCTGCACACAGCATGTCATGTTTACCAACCTGGCCGGTGTGTGATGCTTTATACCAAAGGAAACCAAAGGGGACGAGAGAGGAAAAAGATCTAACGTTGGTGAGTCCAGCTTTCTCTGGTTGGAGCGCTGCTCACTGCTGTTGAGGAGACGGTTTGTATTTCACTGTTAAGTTTCAATACATCACTTCCTGTGGGCGGAGAAGTGACTATACCTGACAGCAGAATTTCATTTGGGCAAACAGGGCGAATCTATGGCGTCTCAGTGAACAAAAACAGCCAGGAAGAAAATATATAAAGATGTGAAAGAATACATTTCAAAATATCAAATACACATTTCAAAAGATCAATTTTCTCCCCTGGAAGAGGAACTGAGAGTCTCAAAATGTAGTTCAATGTAGTTTTGTATACACCAATAGCATTGGCAGAGGTTAATTCTGTTTGGCTAACAGCTGTAATTACATAATTACATAGGCATACAAATGGCATTAATTTACACTGTTACAAATAACATTGCCACACCGGGAAACATACAGTTGTGGTTTTACATACACGTGTAAAGAACATGTACAGTATATCATGGCAGTCTTGAGTTTCTACAACTCTTATTTTTCTGTGATGGAATGATTGGAACACAAACGTCTTTGTCACCAAAAACATTCAGTTGTAACAGTTCAGTTGTAGAAATTATTGGAAACTCAAGACTGACATGACATACATGTTCTTTTGACCACAACTGTATATTTGTTGTGAATTGACTTGACACATTAAACATTTCTGGTAGATTGTCTTACATTGAGTCAAATTTCACTCTGCCACACCGTGTGACACATATTTGAAAGGCAACCTTAGAATACATGAAAACATAGTAGAAGCAATATCAATTATCTTTTGCACTCCATAGTAAAATTGGGTTGTCTGCACACACAGTGGCACCATTTCTCGTCCCTGGCAGATTCGTATGAATTGCACTGGTGAGGGGTGCTTTGCACACGTTGGGAAACTGGGCGAGTTGCATTAACTGTGTCAAATTACACTCTAAAACACCATGTGTCACACATTTGAATGCCATATTCAGAATACTTTAAGTTATAGCACATCATCTCCATGAATTGTCTTGTTGTAGGGCCCTTTTGCACTCTGTGGTGTAACTAGGTGGGCTGCACACACAATGACACCAGTTCTCATAAATTCCCAGTGGAGAGTGAAAGCGAATGTTGACGAGGACCAAGCCTTTATCTGAGAGTGATAAATCCCCTTCCACTGCCACACAGAGGATCACTGTGGAACCTTGAGCTGATTTATCGAACTCAGAAAAACAGCCGGCGTGAGGAAGCTGTCCTCTGGGCTGGATACCGCTGCCATTCTTCATTTGGGCGACGTTTCATTCAGCCGTAGAAGAGAGTTCCAGGGAATACTGCTCGTTTCTGCTTCACAAGATGGTGTTCAGAGACAGCAAAGAGGGGAGAGAGAGGGAGTGAGATATGACAGAGGTCATGAGTTGAATTCAAACTCATGGCATTGCAAATACACGGTATGCGCCTTAAGGTGCTTCTCTTTGTTGTGACACTGCAACACCCTGTTTAGTGCCACCCGCTCTGCTCACGCTCACTGGGACCTCTCATCAGCGAGCCACACTTTCCCCGCCCTGACCATGAAGGTACAAGGATGTTTGTTTTCAACCTTTATTAGGAGAAATCCACCCTAGAACACCTTAGCACTGTTAACAAAAAACAACTATTGATGATGTATCTTGCATTTCTGGGCCCGTGTTGTTATTAGGTGGTGTATTTTTCTTATTCCTGCCGATAACTGGCCATGGCGAGATGTTTCCAGTACAGTTACAATGCAGTTTGATAGCAGAACATTTTTCTGTGATGTGAAACATCAACGTCAATCCCTCAGATTCAAAGAGCAAGAGCTTCTTTCTAGACTCACCACTTTGCACCGACGTCCAACAATCATACAGGGAGAAAACCATCCTAGGAGAGGAAGAGACACCAATTTCTCCACCCACAGTAGCAGAAAATAGACCAGAATGCAATGCAGCATCAAGGGGCAACTCACCTTTTCTCAACTAGAAAAACTCTTACTATGCTAGCGTTCTCTCCACCTACATGCAAAACCCACAGCTGAATGCAACAAGTTCATGCCCCTTCTCTGGGGGTTGTCAAAAGGAACTCTGGGAAATGTAAGAAATCATTAGCTGAAGTAGAAGAAGACGAAGCAGGTTGAGGTTAAAGTGGGTAACACCAAAAAGGTAACTTACAACACTTAATCACGAAATAACTCCTGGAATGCAGTGAACATCACAGATTGATGAAAAAACCTACATGTATGTTTTAGGGCACCAGAAAGGCGGAAATCATTCTTTTCCAAATATGACCATACTTGCTCAGGATCCCTGTGTCATTGATTAACATCATATTCGCTCTCACTCCACTGGCACATCCAGTCACAGTCACGTGCCCCTTCGGAGGGTGGGACCCTGCGTGCAAAATGGCTTTCCCTTTGGAGTTCCATCTTCCAAAAGCATCGTCCATCAGCAACCAGTCATGTAGCAGCATCGCCATTTGTCCTGCCAATCACTGCAACACCATTGGTGCTACAACTGGCAGTCATCTATCACAAACTGGCCTTCGGACAGTAGCACAGTGATGTGGTTACAACCAGCACGAAGGCAATTAGTCAACTCACCTAGCGGAATGAATCGATCGACAGACAGACAGGCAGACAGACATGTAATACAGATAGCCTTTATTTTAGGGGGGGCCAGTTGACAGCTGAGCTCTCTTTTGTAATGATGAGCATTACATTTTATACCATGAGAAAGTCAAATGTAACCCATTTACAGGTCCAACCGATACAGATGAGGGTTAAAAATGCCAAAATGCAAGATTTCCTCCCTCTGAGTATCAGTTTCATTCAGGCATCCCCCAACTCGACATCCCAACTATTGTATTTCACTCATCCTTGGAATAATTAAGCATTTTATAGGTTATTTCATTATTCATATATTCAGTGAGGTTAAAAACAACCAATGCTATTTTTAATGCTACGCTATGCGTTTGAATTCCCCTTTCGTTTCCGTCCCTGAAACATCTAGGTTATACCCTTGGGTGATCTGCGCTGAGCCATGGTCGTGATGTGAGCTCTGAAGATAGGGAAGGATACATTGATTTATTTGTCCTTACATGGTTTTCACTGCTATACTGTAGCCCGGTCTCCTTTTCTTCAGGAACAAGGGGAACGGACAGGTGAGATGATGCAATTTCCCCCCCGGTAAATGAAGTGTTGAGTGAGTTTCATGATTCACATTGAGTAATTTCAAAAATACATAGGAGCCAAATGAGAAAATAAACATTATTTGGTCCGTTCCTGTAAAATGTACCTGTTGTCTTCTTTCCCCGACAGCATCGGTGTATTCAATATCACCCAGACATCCTTTGCAGTGCATTTAGCGGGTGGTTGGGTAAGATGGGGGACAGGGAGAGACAGGCGACGACACGAGGCGCCTCATGAGGAGTTTCATTTTGTGGCGTTTCAATTGAATCTACCTGCCTCATTGGGTCAAGCCGGAGCGTCGAGGCATGCCTCCGGATGACCTTCGGTGCTAAACATATCTGACACCTTAATGGCCGAGGCAGACAGGGATGTTTGTTTAGGAAGAGAATGGTTTTTAAATTATCCCTGCGCCCGTCTGCTGCATTTGTTCCAGTCAGGCGATCGCTCTATCTACCCTCCTCGCTCCCAGGTTCACGCAAACGGCAGGTGCGACCGCTCTCCTCCAGCTGACACTTCATTGGCCAAATGCAACTGGATCAGTCACTAAAATGAAACGTGAACAGTAAAAGCAGTGAACACAGTTTTAAGTGACGCCGTCCTCCGTTTCCTTTATGGTAACGCCACGATCTCACCGAAATGAATTCAACGCAGAGAATGATCTATAGAAATGTCATTTCCTCTGCACGATCACACCGATTTTCCTATCAAAGGTGCCGCAGTGTATCGTTTTATCCACTGATGCCCCTGTCAGCGATGCAAACGTCAAGCTGATTGCAGGGCAGAATGTATTATCTAGATTGCCCGTCTCTCTTAGCAACCAGAGGTATCATAGCACCAAAGAATAGAGAAAGGTACTTGCCTAGCGCACACTTACTTATAAGATAATATCTTATACCATGAGTCCCCATTCCCAAGCCACGCCCCAAACAATATAAATGTATATGAGGGGAAACTAGGGCAAGCCTGAGTCAGAATTTCAATAGACCACATTTTTGTTTAGACATGCAATTTTGTCAGTAAGCACCGCCACACCCAGAATATCAATCAAAAAGCTGTTATTCTCACGCCTCCGAGATGGGTGTTGAGAGAGACACTGGACGTGGCAACGGTGAAATAATAGTAATCACTAGCAGAGGCACATGTCACAAGATTGTTATTTTTTTCCTCTACATGAATTATTCCTCTGATATGAAGCGCAGGCAACTCTGTCACCTCTCTCTCCCCCACACTCCCCATCAATTCCTCCACCTTTCATAAACCTCTGTGACCCCTCCATACATTAAACAGCAACATTAACTGGTGCTCTGCGTTTTTATTGGAATGATGATCGGAGGTTTTCCCGCAGCAAAGGCCCGAAAATAGAACGAGGGCGATGATGGAAGTATTTAGTTTATTGGACTTAATGGAGCTCGGTTTATAGGTAGAATAGTGAACCACCGAAATGGGGGTGTCAGCGCTGTATTATAGTCACCGTAAAGTGCTCAAACCCCACAAGAGTACTGCATAAATATGGCGAGGAAGTGTAGTTAGTCAAATGTCGGCACAGAATGATAAATGAGAATGTCGAGAAAGGGAGAAGCTAGAAAAGGGGCACTGGTGGCATAATCAAACAGTTCTCTTTAGAGTTCAAATTAACGTTTTCTGACTATTGAAACGCTGCTCATTGTGCAATGTGCATTGTCATTTAATTGCGAGGCGCTTTTACTTTCACGAGGAGCAATTATTTCCAGAGCACGAGAACCACACACAGTTCGAAGGCCCCTCTTGAATCTATTAAGGGGAAACTTAGAGCGTCTTTTCCTGTGGTACGCTTAGTTTGAAACAAATAGGGAAGCTGATGAGTGCACAAAGACGTGGCGATGTTAAATTGGTTTGCCTGCGCCCCTCAGAAGCACATTTGAGCCCTTACAGCTGCCTGACTTCTGGCTCTGCCTCATTTAGTGAGTTTGGAGGGAAACGTTTTGTGTGGAGAGGAGCTTCATAGAGCATGAAGGCCAGAAACATGACAGTACCAAGGACACTGTTCTGCCGACCGCGAGGACCAAGGCAGAAACCATGGCTCATCTAAAAATGCTGTTTCACATAATGGGACCTAGCTGAAAACGAATAAACCAACATGATAATGAGGCTTTCCCTCAATTTCTGCAACGTTTTTCCAATAAGAATCGTCTGTGCTTTTAATGGACAACAAACAACGGGGGCTCTTGGAATCATAGTCTGATTTGTTTGGTAATTGGCTTGAGCACAGACTGAGCTAACCACCGTTTTTGTCAATAATTATTAAAGGTATTAGAGATATGATAAAATGGTAATTCATTATGTACTTTACTCTCATAATTCAACTTAGATGGCCTAACAGGCAAGATGCAGCACTTGGAAATGGGATATTTTCACAGTGCACTGCATTTGATAAAACCATTATATTACCGAATGCAGCTTTTTCTGAGGTAACATGAATGAAGTGTTGTCTGTTGTCAAGCAAAGTCCAAAGCAAGTTTGTCAAAAATTGCATTACAGAGAACAAATTATATAAATACACATAAGAATAAACAATAAAAACAAGAAGGTACAATCACGTATTTTAAGATATGGGGCCAGAGCTTGTGTGTGTGTACGTGTGTCCGCGCGCTCGCGTGTGTGTGCTTGTGTATGTGCACTGTATATGAGAGACGATGCAGCTGTAACATGCAGCTGTAATATATTATTAATATATCAAAGTAGGCCTAGTCGCCGCCATTGTTTTCGTTCTGACAGTATAGAGGTTTATTCAATTAGCTGTAATTCTGATGTTTTACTAATTAGTGGGGGATAATTATACTCTAGTACAGAATATACATTTAAAAAAGACAGAACCCAGACGCATCTGAAAAAACGGAATCATCTCCAGTGAATCAGTGGTGAAAAGCAGGTGGACCTGGGCAAATTATATCATGAGCCTTCTACTGTAGGTTGGTGTGTCTCTTGAGGATAACTAGCTAAATAACCTCAGCTGCTTTGCATTTGAAGAGTTATCTTCTTAGTGAAGATGTTAGCTGCCATTTGAAAAATGTGACACCTATTCTCACAAAATGATTGAAAAATAAAAAGGAATGATGTTGCTTTTTAAAGGATGGTAGGTAACTGAAGTCCTTGGTCCTTTTTCAAAATGGAGAATCTATCTTTTAGAGATATTAAATGATGATTTTTCTTATTCACTTCTTTAGAAATACTCTTTATTTGTTAGTGCCTGTACATGATGTAAAAGAGCTCTTTCACTGGCTTCCAATTCAAGCCAGGTCAGACTTTAAGGTACTTCTGTTAACATATAAATCATTACATGGGCTTGCACCATCATATTGATCTGACCTTATCATCCCTTATGTTCCCCCTCGCGCCCTTCGATCGCAGAACGCTGGGTGCTTTGTTCTGTTTCCCTGTTTGTCTTACACTATTCTGTAATTCCATTAATTGTTGCTCAGTTAGATCTAGTTTGTCTCATTTTCTGTAAAGTCCTTTGAGACATGCTTGTGATAAAGGGCGGTATAAATAAATGAACTTGAATTTGAAAGAGAGAAAAGAGCAGGAAGAACGTGAACTAGGCCGACGGTGTTAATGCTGACATTTATAAAGATAACACTGATTCATACGAAGTTCTGACAGAAACGTCCACAGTCAAATAAAGTTTATTTTCTAAATGAGATATCCACCAGCTCTTGCAAAAATTGAATTTATTAGCAATCGTACGGCCTTTGCTAACAAAATACAGGAGTTAGCGAATGCAATCATCTGTATTTTTGAATTAAAATAATAATACTGATCACACTCAAGACCCTTCATCATGCAATACATCACATATGGCAGGTTGTGAGGTTTTTGATGGTCAGTTCCACTGGAGAAATCTGTCGCTTCATCATCCACTGCCTCTTTTTGGTTGTGTAATTGGGGCAACATTGTGAGAATCCTTTCTTTTTAATTAGATTAAATTAGATCACAGCAGTGTCTGTGTTTTCTGATTCCTTCTGTTGTTGCTGTATTAATGCTGAACATAATGCTGAGCCATGTCAAGCTCGTCATTCCCCAGTATGACTTAGCTGTTCATTTTATTAATTTTGTCAAGAGAAGACAGAATTGGGGAGATTATAAACAAGTCTAGCCATCTCCTTTTCTGGGAATTTAGAGTATACCCAACATTCAGTGTAATTACTACTGAAAGGAAACAGGAAAGGGATGGCGGAGTCACAGTGGTCCCACCTCTCCTCAGCAATATGCCAATCCTCCTCAACTACTACTACTATTGCACTGAACCAGACTTAGTCCTTTTTCCCTGTTGCTGTTGAAATACGTTTTTTTCTGGACTTTATTGTTCAAGGTGCCATACCGCAGCCGGCCTGACTACAGTAGTTGTGTTGTAAGTTTGGTTTGGCAGCAAAATGTAAACACCACACCTGTTATTTTGAAGTGTGTGTGCAGCACAGCTAATGCCGTGTCTGTGCTTAATGAACTAGATTCAAATGTAAATGTGACTCACTTGAACGCAGCTGCTTAATGACGAGTCTGTTTGTACTTGTGCTCGCTTCTGACGTTGAGTTAAATGACCTTGTATCGAAGCGGCGTGATGGAAACTATGGCCATCATTTCCTTTTCGAATGCTTCCAATTTTGCATCTTAACATTTCATCAAATTTGGCAGATAATAAAAATAATAAAAATAATTATGCAGCTCTGTGACATTTAACAGCTTTATTGTCAAGAAACGAAAAGCATCCATGTCAACTATGTCAGTTACGAACGCAAAAAAACTAATCCTTTTATTACAACCAGATCCACAGTCTTTGAGGTGGCTCTTTATGAAAATGAAAGAGCAAAAGCGTGGGTTGTTTGTCTCACTGATGTCACTCATTTTACTTTTAAAGCAGGTGCATTTTGGAAAATGCACTGTTGAACTGAACCTGCCTTGTGTTAATGGAAGCCGTGCTGTTGGGGGTGTAGGGTTGCAGCCCTCCATGGATCCTTGATTAAAAGCCATTAGTCTCCTGTGAGCAATACCTGGGCCTTTATATAATCAACTTAACATGCTGCTCGAGTAGTTTTGTTTTGTGTATTTTATCCATCATACTGGGATTAATCCCTGAAGGCTGATACATGCCAAATTAATATTTATGACCCCGACTGTGGGGGTGAGTACTGTGGGTACAAACAAACCTCAACCTTCCATTTTGCCACAGGTGTATCTGTTCATGGTCGTATGCCATTGAACTGGCCTATATAATCAAATCTTACACGACGTACAGTAAGACATTTGGCTCTATTCAAACCAATTGTGGGCAGAGTGAGAGGCTCCAATTGCATCTATGCAGCTGTAGCCACAACGTTCTTAACAGGCAAATCGTGTATTTTTTGG
>OMOT01030342.1:0-11438 GCA_900312575.1 Acanthochaenus luetkenii | reverse complement strand
GCGTGTGACCCCGCGTCTCATCCTCTCTTCATGTAGACCCATCACAATAATGGACTCCTCGACCCCTCGACCCCTCGCCTCGCCTCGCAGGCTCTCACAAAGCCAGCCAGGGCTGTGCATTCCTCACGGTTTGGCTTGGAAAGGACCTAGGGACCACATCTGGTTTTGCTTTGCAGAGATCTCTCCCCACTTTCAATTGGGTCTTAAAAATAGGTTTCAAGTAATAAATGGAGGGTTGAGCTGCTTATTTGTACAGCGTATGGCAAAATTACAAGGACTGTAATTGGTTGCTTCCATAATTGCATTGAATGCACTTAATGTGGTGCTTTCGGGGGACGCCGAATGAGATAAACTGAAATTATGATAGTATTGGAGAAAGTAAACATTACCGGATCTTCGCTGTGGATCCTGACATTTCAGCCCCAGGGACATTCGTGTAAGCACTGATGGACTTGTTTAGGGCGGTGGCGTGACTGGAGTGAGTCAGTGACACCAAGCCGTGTTATTATTAGAGAGCCACTGGAGGGCAGTGAAAGTACTGCATATGGTCGAGAGTATCATCACTGCACAACCGACGTGTAAACCCCAGAAAACAATCAGCAGGGTGTGAAAGAGGGGTCATGCATCATTGGCCTAGAAACACAAACATGTACCATGTCTGTTCTCCGGTCTCTGCTTGGCTCTCCATCTGCGCGCACATGACCTACTGTCTTTATGCAAATGTAGCAGGATACAATCTTGTAGGTGGAAATATCTGATACACACATTTATATGGACTCAGCTATGATAAATTGTTATTTGTACTACGTTAGAGCAAGTAAAGGTTCATATACTGTATGATGGGAAAAGAAAAGGGCCTTGGTTCAGAGCCCAACAGCCCTTTGAAGGGAGAGTTTCCATTATGGTCTTACCTGTATGATAATAATAGCTAGATACCGCTGTTTCTTTGGGGACCAATTCTTTTGTATGTAAATTAACAACTGTAGCAGGAAATAAACCCATCATAGTAATAACAGCATAATGGAGCTATGGAAGTTAAACAGGCATATACAGCGTAACCACCGTGTTGAATATATCTGTCGGCAGGCCAGTATTGCTCTTTTAACTATTCAACAAAATCCCTTGTCCAGACATCCCAATGATTGGCAGGCAGACAAAACAGACTTTGGAAACAGCATTAATTCCATCTCAGCCTCTGCTATGGGCAAGGATGAAGAAGTGGAAACTCACCAGCAGGCTGCAGCTCTCATGTTCAAAGATTATCTGTATTGTAATGCGGAATTATCAATCAAACGGGGGAAAAAGAGGACGGTGAATCACCCCAGAATACGGCAAATGACCATTTTACGATAACGTCACATTTCAGTACGAAGCTCTCAATTTGAGAACTCAAATAATCATTTGTGCCAGATTGCATTCCACACAGTTCATTACACTGCTTCCTGAGAGGACAAAGGTACCCCCTTTATATCAAACATTCAAGGCTGGCGAGATGAAATTCCTTTTAGAGTCAGGGTGCGAGACGCAAGAGCTGCGGGCTGCTGGGGGAAACTGGAATCATGTTTGAAACCTTCACTGCTTCGGACTGAGCCTGTCCTCGTGTCTGGCGCTTCAAAAGGAAGAGTGTCTTTTTAGTGCAAATCACAGCACACCGCCCAACACTTCAGGTCACGTGTTAGCATACGCAAAGGTCACACACGGGACGACCTCAACTTTCCATGCGATGAAAATTATACTCTGAAAGCTGCTGTCATTCACCCGTTTATTCATATTACATCAATCTGCAAACCCTTAGGGACTGCATAAGCTTGACAGGCACCATTTCTGTTCTTCTCCAGCCTTGGATATCCTTGGACATTTCCACCCTGCAACAGCATTTGCATTGATCGTTTCTGTGATGTCCCACAAAAAACCTGAATGTCCTTCAATACCGTTCTGTCTGGTCTTTTTAGTGTCATTATATATATTAAGCGTTGTTGCGGCACAGATAGGTGATGTGTTGCATGAGGGACAGGTGGAGCCACATGAAAAACTCTTCATCGCCCTGTCCAAACATGAGGCATCGCTAAGCACAACATGAAGGAAGACCCACACAGGAAGTGGGATATGGAGAAATGCTCTTAAAACCTTTAGATGTGTCGATCTGGTTATGTAACCCTCATAAAGTAATACACTCTGGTCATCATTACAACTCTGGCAGCAGGAATATTGTGTCAGAGTTTTCTAATGTGGATCCTAACAATGTCCTAACTAAGACTGATAAAAGTGGAAGGATTATTTCTACACATTATCAAAGAAATCCCATTTAATCTGCCCCAGTCCGACCCTTGGCAAGTCTGATGCTACAGTCTGTTTTTCAAATCAAACTCTCTATCAAAGATGGGTTTAGAAACACAAGCTTGAATGTGAGCTAATGGTGGTAATGGTGTTCCTTTCTGTCAGGTCCTCACAAAGAGGAATTACTGTGCTATGCTATGTGTATCACACAGTGCGCGCAGCAGAGATCAACAACAATGGATTGACAGTTGTGCCAGGAGGATATCTGAGGGCCAATTTGCTGAAGAAAGATCCGGCATCTGAGCAGCTTATCCCTTTAGATAAGAGCACAAGGCTCATTTTCAATTTCTTACAAAGTTACTCCACCATCCTAGGCTTTGTATTTTTCCCATTACCATCCCAAGGTTATTGAAGGAACCATCGTTGTTCAGTTTACAACTAACAGGTTTAACAGCAAAGGCAATCTAAAATCCATACTTAGTTATGGAGGAATAAAACATAGATGAAATACGGCGCAGAGCGTTGTTTACACCCTTTACAAGACGAGAAATGTTAAAAGTTTTTGGGCAGATATTGCAGTAAATCACATATATTCAAGTTATCCATTCTGTAATAAAAAATCTTTTCGCAGTGAAACATCTATGCTTTCAGGAAAAACCTTTTAGGTTGCACATTTTAATGCAATCTCAGTTTCTCAGTCATATCAAAATGAGATGTGAAAAAAAAAGGTGATGGAATGAGATAGATAGAATGAACTAACTTCAGGCAATGCTTCTGTCAAACCAAACGTAACGGACTCCTTTATTTTGATTTCCACCCTCCATATTCTCTCATGCAGCCATGTACCACGATTTGATCTGCCATACAAAGTAGCAACGTAGCAACTAATTTAACTGGCTAGCAACTTAAGCCAAGAAAACGTAAGCAGACATGCTAACATCTGCAAATCCGATTCAAATGGAAAAACAAGTGCTGCGTAACGACGTGTGCATTGCCAACATGTATTTTTGGAGATAAAGATTGATTTACAACACGTTGTAAATGATACAGTGGCCTTGATACTGTATGAAGTTGAGTCCACTGAGGGTAGTGTGATGGATTACACTTCTCTCTTCCCATGATTAGAAGAATCTCCTACAGGCTTTTTATCCTTAGATATACTCTCTAACATTAGCTTGTGTACAGGGTCTATAAACTTTTACGTTTACACTGGCAACGAGAGGCCTACAGTGGGACGATCTGTAGGTTCCGGTTGCCAGTTTCCATCTTTGAACTGCCATGCTTCATCCACAACATCCCCTTGAGAATACGGTGTGGACATTGATGAAAACAGGAGAAAACAAACGGAGTTCTGCTAAACGTTCCTGTGATGAGCGTGTCTACTGCCATGCATACAGATGCGACAGCACACAGATGCCAGCTGGTAAGCCTGGTATAATTGGATATCCAGTGAAAAACAGTGACGTCTTGACCACACAGCCACACTATTTGTCGAGGCCAGATGATATTAGTTTAACGACAGTAGAAGAACAAAGGATGCACAGAGCGTTCCACTCTACTTTCTATCTGAGATGGGCTTTTGACAGATTCTCCTGGGTCGTCCTGTACCTGTGCCACATTATCTCTCTCCCTTCTTCTAAACCAGTGACAGTCTTAGGTGCTGTCAGCAACATGAGCACTGAGGCTCAGTGGAATAAACCTCGGAATATGTATGTGGGTGTGTTAGGCTATGTTCACATCACAGACGTCACGTCCGTTTTTCGTTTGAGCACATTTTGGTTCCGCTTTGTACCGTCAGAAAATCTAAAGATGAGACCCCAGTGAAGGTTTCTGCCGTTCACACTGATTGGAAAACATCAGATCTGTGTCACGCGTGAGGGACATTTTCAGCTGCAGTGTGAATGCATCCTTTTCAATGACAGAATGTGACTGCCCCTGCCTTTACAGACCGATGAGGTCCAATCACCGAAATGGCTCAAAACCCCTTCACAAAGGCAGGTTTCATATCTGGATTTACTGAGGCACAAAGGCAAGCATAGTTAGGGCACATTGGACTGGCTGGGCATTGAGAAGAGGTGAGGAAAGAATAATGCCTGAACCCCTTTTCCCACACAAAAAAAAGTATACAAAAAAAAAGCCCTCACAGGCCTGGTCTGATAAAACAAGAATGAAACCTTATCGATTTTGTGTTATTTGAAAGCGGATATAAGATATCCTGAGTGGAGGAGACTGAGGCACTGGACTCCATCCTGCTCGGGTCACAGCATCAGGTCCCAGTATCCTCCTCTGCCCCAGGCCTCCTATCGCCATGCACTGTGGTGGCAGCGGTCAGCGCGGCAGGTGGTCTCCATGCCTGCCTCCACTCTCTGGTCCCAGAATGCCCAGATACAATCTTGTCTCATCAAGCCTTGTGAGCCGATCCAGGCTTTCATCTCCTGACAGCTGATGCGCCTCTACAGATGCTAGTTTAAATCATTCATGCAGCCTGCCGCCATTTAAAACATATCGTGGTTGTGGAAAGCACCATGGAATATTTTCCTCTACCTATTTGCAACGGGGCATGTAGATTGGACCCCACCTCATCCATTAGTCAGACAGTGGGGTATTTTCAGCGTGCTGCCATTTCCATCAGCTGTAATGCAGATATGACACAGCGCTCATAAGCCTGATGAAGCCTTGGCTCATGGCAATAGGCTGAGCGGCTCAGGGAGATCGCCTGCTGCAGAGTCACAGGGCTTTGGTGGTTTCCACTTGATTAAGCCGACTCAATGCGCTCAGCTCTTGCTTTAATTTAAAAACTGGAAGGGGAAAAAATGTAATGAGAAAGTCCAATTCATAGATATGATGTAATTGACTCTGCTGATCATCTAGGAATCCGAAGGAGTTTGATTAGTGGAACCCAATCATGGTTTAATTAGTGGACTTAGACGAGACATTGCTTCCTTGGATGATCCTATGGAATAGCAGCAGATCCAGGAGAGGGCAACAGACAGTGATTGAGATGTGATTTATGTTAAACATTTCATCTAGCTACAGCTCTCCATCTCTTTTCGTCTGACTTGATTTACTTTCTGTTCTCAGATGACATTTTCTTCACCTCACTCTTCCATCTCGGGCTGCTGTTGACAGCAAAATACCTTTTCCTCTCCTTCTTTACCTCCTGATAGTTATATGCCAGTCCTCTTTCCAAAGTCCCCTGCAATGCTTTCCATGGCCTGGCCTCCTTCTGTCTGGCCATCTCTACCTTGTCTGCCTTCATCTCCTGTGTTTATGGTCTCCAGAGTCATTTTCTTCTAAGGACATTGCCTTATCCAAAGTCTAGTCTGGACAAATCTTAACAAAAAGGGGGTATATCATTTCAACTTTATAATAGTATAAAGAAAGGGATACCTTGTTTGACATTTTAACTAATTTTGTTGGAACCATGCACAGGCATGTTGTGCAAAAGAAGCTGTCGACAAGCTATGCTTCAGATGGCTTAAATGCATTCATCCATGTATTTATTTCCCAGGGATAATTGATGAGTTACAGCGCTGCATGCGTCGGTGTCTCTGTTATCTACAACATGACATTGTCAATCTGTGTCACGGTGTGAATGGATTAATTTTCTATTTCTGCATCTGAATGGTAAACATGCCACCAATAGCTAATTCCAAACCCATTGAGGTGCAACAGGGACTGCTGCTATTCAGTTAATGAGGTTATTGATTTCAGGAATCACCCTCTAACTTGGGTCGCTCCGCACCAGAAAAAAGCTCTAATTGTTATTTATTCATTATTTAAGAACCGTGGCCATCGCAAATGATGATCCTTATACGATCCAACAGATGACTTTGAACTGCTCAACACAAACCCCAGGGTAGAGAATATGTTAAGAGGGATACTTAAAGCAAACACACAGCGTACTATTCCCTTGTCAAATAACAGACCACCTGTGTCTGCTTGAGCAAGAGGAAAATACAGGACCGGTGAGAAAATGAACTGCCTGGGATAGGAGAGCGCCTGTGTGTTTCTAGTTCCCTCTGCCATATTTGAGCAAGTCCAACGATGTCCCACATATACACAGGGCAACAATCATTTATCCATGTGCTTCTAACAAGCTATCATGACTCTCAACCCTCCAGCCGCTTCGCGAGGCAACGCTCCAATACAGTGGCATCTTCCCTGATGCTCGTTAATCTATCTGTGTACCCTGGGTCATCCATTAACCGTCCCAGTTTCTGTCTCTCATGTGCTGAAAAATCATACCGGCATGCCTCTGAGGCAGCGTCAGTCAACAGGCAAGGTTCCTTCAGTCGAACGGAGAACCACCACGATGCCAGTGCGGGGTGCATAATCGAGGATGGGAAGGAGCCTTCGGGTGATTAATCCATAGGCCTCTGCTTGTTCCAGATGGCATTTCACCAGGGGACATGCATTAAAGTCTATGGACCTTGCTGTTATTGCCGTCGGTCAACTGCTGCAGTTCCTGCAGTGGGCGCCTGTTGAGATCCATTCACCCTTGCCCCCCGTGGCGCCATTGCTGCACACTCCACCCATACAGATTTATGCTTGTGCACATATTAAGGAGGAATTGACATTTAAATCAAGCAGAGGGATTAATGAGAGCAGACAGCTGCTACTTAAGATAGACACGTATCCATAAAAACTCAACATTTATTATAGACTGCCAGTATTCAGTGATTACATATAAATTCTAAGAAATGTTGGCTGCAGGAGCCCTGCTGTGTATTATGCTCTGCATATGACACATTTTCCTTAATACCTGTGATGTACATGCATAGGAAGGGGATGAATGATACACACTAATGGAAGTGGTAATATTGACCGGTTAAGGCCATATGAAATGTAACATTCACATACAGTACATGATGGAATACCCAAACCGTGAAGCTGCCAGCCAGCAGAGTGACATTTGTCATGGGAGTCTATATTTGAAGCTGATCATTGGCATGCTGCATGTTCTTAAGATATTGCTTTCCATTCAGTTTAAATTACAGCCAGTTTATCAGGTGCATACTTCATATACAGTGCTGTTGGCAGAACTGGCTGGATAAACCTCTAAATCACCACTGACACACAGTCTTGCAGCAAAATCTCCCCATAATTTGTCACGGTGACAAAGTGAGATTTCTGTTGGGAGGCAACCCATCTGGACAACCAGAAAGCCCAAATAGTCATAACCTTCTCTTGGCATTCGAAACACTGAGTGCAGTGTCACAACCCAGTACATCAACATGCAAGCATGAGACAAAGGAAACATTTATATATTTTTTTCGGATGCCCATATTATAATAATGCTTATGAGAAAGATTAGACCAGCTCTCTAAAATGTCAAAATGTATTTGGTGGTTTCACAGAAGCCTTTGTTGGCTTAAAGGGCAAATCCGACGGTCTCATGTGTTGTTGTTATTGCGCGGCTTGGGAGAAAACACAGGTGTGACAAAAGAAGCTGAATCTAACACCAGGGGAGAGGAAAACAGCACATCTGTTGTGGGTCACAGTGTTGTCAAGCAGACAGACCATATGGGCTTCCATTCAGCACCAGCCATATCTCAGCACCGCTAATCTGACAGAAGTGACACCTCCGGAGAGGCTGTGAGCTATGTTTTAATGAACATTGTACGTTATTAAACTCATTATGTCTGGACTCTCCTTGCCACTAAGGCTCTCACAGTCAGCTTCTTCATTTCTCTTACTCGCCATGCATGCATATGAGTGAGCATGTGTGTGTGTGTGTGTGTGTGTGTGTGTGTGTCTTTAACCTTAAGATAACAGCATGTACAACATGTTCTGTTACATTGGTTGATTGCAGATTGTATAATGTTGGGGCATAGCCTAATCTCATTTTCCTGCACCTCTAAGCATCAAATGCAAATGTTGGTATTTCCTAAACAAGGAGCTGAATAGAAACAATTGTAAGCACATTAGTATTCATAAGCAATTACATGTAAATGCATATTTTATATCCTGTGCACTACATGTACTTTAGCTGTCTTATTAATGCATGCATAATTTGATCATTATCATTAGTAGCTTGAGATGTATCTATACATTAGAGTATCTAGGAGAAAAATCATTACCCCTGTGCCACTTTGGTTTGGACAATTTTGGCTTGTTGGCACGTATAGATTTTCAAGTGGAACCTTGTAATTATCTTTGCAAATTAAAGGACATTATCAGGTGTCTTGGTAGTTGTGCAGGGGCATTTAACTTCATTAGGCCAAAAGAGGGAATCAGCATCACAAAATATGTAATTTGCGGTGATGGATATTTCAGGAGTAATTTCAATTGTCGCCACCTCTTGCTGGATGTGTGCTGCCTTAATTATCAGGAAAAACCACTCTGGTTGAAAGGAGAAATCTAATGTAATCATGCTTATTTATATAGCCCTTTTATACAAGCATGTCTCAAAGGGCTTTACATAGCATCATATATACATCATCATATACATACTACATCATATCATATACCGCACACAAATACATTCACATCTATGGGCAATTTAGAGTCATCAGTTCACCTGAGCTGCATGTCTTTGGACTGTGGGAGGACTGTGCGCCACAGAGAGAACTGACACGGTTTTGGACTGACCAGCAGAGCCACCACTGCTCAAGAAAACACAAAAACAGGGAAAACCACGAATAAAGACAAAATTCATGGTATGGCCCAGTGCATTCTGTTTCAGTCGTTTAAGTAGATTTATTTGGTTCTATAAAGTCTGGACATTCTCGCCATAAAGTGAAGCTCTTACACTGATTGTTTACATAAATCTGAATAATGCTCATGGCATTTCACACTGTGTGAAAATCTAACTCAGCCTGAGCAATTAACTCAAGTTACTGGCTTGAAAAAAAACGACTGAGGTTGCCATCACCCTCTATTTTGTACGATTTTATTTTAATGTGAATGTGAATTTTTATTTGAAAGATAACACAATCATCATATTTCATGCATCAAATGGGGTGGTAATTTGGATAACTGAAAGTAAACTCCCATAAGAGTTTGTGGTTCAGTTTGGTTCTACCGTCTTGAAATTACTTTTTTGAGTCTGTGAAACTCTGTGAAATGTGAAAGGGGATTTCTGAAAGTAAAACACTCTGAAAGAAACCTTATTTTATTCCTTTTTCCAAGGCAGAAAAATAGATTGAACTGGGATTAGGGGTAGGAACTACTGAACTGGAGTTGATAGAAATGATGGTTGGGCCATAGGTGTAAATGTTACTAATGGGGACAATGATTTATCCCTGCGTCATTGTCACTTTTGCCTCTTTGTCAGAGGGCTGCTGGCAAGCTGAGTGAGACTACCTGCTCCTGGTGTTTCAAGCAAATCCAAGGTGCTAATGGGACTATATGAGCTCTGATCGCTTCCTGTCAGACATACGGTTGGCTAAATCAAAAAGAGACCTTGAATTCCCTGAACTGATCACACAGAAGCTCCTCAGCTTAAAGGCATATGAAATGTAGATCTGTGATTTATGTCCTTTTGTTACATTGTTCTCTTGTTATCTATGGGAGTATCAGAGGAAATTCACCTTGTGTGTGTGGAAAAATTGATATTGCATTATCAAGACAAAGCCTTGTCACAGATAGGCCTCTCGTGTTTCGGAAGTAGGGAAAACATGAGCCTCCGATTCCCATAGAGCAGAACGCTTCAGCTCTTGTGAAAGTGGAAGTAAAAACAGTGAAAGTAGCCGGGGAGACGGAGAGCAAGGGAAGCAATAGAGAGAAAGAGAGATTGAGGCGATACCGCCGCCGTCGCTGTGGGTTGGGAACGTTAGGCGGTGCACTTGCGGGACATGCCAGGAGATGAGAGGGAGGACGACAGTATTTTCTGCCAGGAACGGGGGACTGGTCAGTGGCTATTAGCCGAAGTGTTGGCCGGTCTGGACTCCTGCGTCACTGCACCACAGCCTCAATGCTGTTTTGGACACAAATGTCCTAAAAACATTTTTCCTGTTGCCGAAGCCTAACTGGAAGAAGCAACCCAAACCACAGGGACCGGGAGGGCAACTTTCAGAGAAGTACTGTAAGTAATGTTAACGCTAGCTAGCTAATGTGTTTTTGACCTAGGCTAATGTTAGCCTCTCAACACAAACCGGTGCAACTTGGGAATTGGAGTTACTGGAGCTATTGACTTGTCTTGGCAGAGCTAGGATCAAAATGTCAAAATCTTGAAAAATCCAAGGATTTAATAAAGATACAATTTTTTATGGGATGCAATATGCTATTTGAATCAAAATACAACTGGTTTGATTTAGGGTAAAGCATTCCTTTAAAGGTCTGAAATGAGTTCTAGATTATTTGATTGCATTGCCCCCTCCTATTCTTGAAGATATTTTTTTCCAGTTTTGCCTAAAGGATTGTTTAAAAGCCTTTCGTCATCTTTACAACTCCATACTAACTCTGTTACAGCAGTGAGACCCTCCGCCAGTCCATCGCAGAACCACCAAGCTGCAGGTAGTCTGTACAAGTTTAGTCCCAGGCTTCTAACCATAATGCTATTTGATCAATGGTAACGGTGGTATTCTGGTATTCTAGTACATGCTAGTGTGTTGCCATGTTTCAAAAACAGTCTTTAAATATGATTGCTGCTGGTGGAACGTCGTAGAGCGATAAAGAGACAGAGACAGAGCTGTGGAAGGTGAAGGGGCCTCAGATGGACAAGGAAGGAGAGGCGGTGTGCGGCAGTGAGAAAGCAAAATGCTTAGTAGCCTCAGGGGTGTGCGCTGCTGAAAGAGACAGCCTAATGGAGGGTCCCTGTGAAGAGCACTGACAAGACTATTTGCCTCAACCCAGTCAGCACCTCTCTCCATACCGCTTAAATGCAGGTGCACCGTAAGATCAGAACAAGGGCGGGGATGTTGTACTTGCAAACTGATAGCTCCTAATTCAAGGAAAATACATATTTAATGAGCTTGAAGTGGTATTGTCTCCCAACACCTCCTATACGGATGTCAGCAGAATGTCCATTCTGCACTAATTATTGACAGAAAGACAGCGGCGGAGAAAGAGAGAGACAAAGAGAGAGTGAGGAAATCCCTCTCATATTAGAAACCCATCATTTTGTCCATGTCTTCACCCGCAATACGTCCGCTTAGGTGGAATTACTGTGTTAACTAAGTTGCAAGAACAGTGATAGTTAATCCCCCCCCCCCCCC
>OMOT01030335.1:0-11450 GCA_900312575.1 Acanthochaenus luetkenii | reverse complement strand
CTTAATTTCCGGTTTTTCGCGGCATTTTCAAAAGGCGATCACGGACTTAAGGTAGGTGACGTCCATTAATACATATTTGAGAAGCTATGTAGCAAATTTCATAAATAACTTTACATATTTAAGCATATAAAACCACGAACTTACAAGCTAGTAAGCGGGAAGCCTTAAAATTCACTCGAATTGGATTAAATTCCATTAGCTCTGATGTTTGGTCTCATAGTGCCGACGGACATTATACTTTTTCATCACAGCAACATCTTCATTGCAAATCAAACAGACACACTTTCTGTTGATTTCTTTGAAGAAATATTCATTTTCCCACCGTGTTTGAAATCTTCTACACTCACTTGCTATTTTGCGTTTCTTCGGTGCTGCCATTTCTGGTGACTCGCTGTAAAAGTTCTTCTTTGCTTAACTTTGTTTAGTGGAGAAGCACCGTTTCCGTGGCTGGCTCCATCTAGTGTTGAAACTGAGAAGTGCAACAGAGTTGAGCTCAAGTTTCTTGTGCGGGCCATATTCAATTATATTTTCAGAATGTGCTGCGGGCCAATAAAAACTAGACCGCGGGCCAACTGCGGCTGTAGTTTGGACACCCCTGAATTAGAATATTATAATTTCAGAAAATGTTTTCCCAGAATGTAATATGGTACTTAATGCACTAAATGGTTTTAGTTTAGACAGATATTATTGTATGTAATTTGAACAATAAAAATGTCGATTTTTCTAAAAAGGAAATAAATTAGTTGTTCATTTCAAGAGACCTGTCTTATTTGGTCTTGTATATTTACCATTGCTCTTTAATAAAGCAAAAGTATTTCTTATACGATTACTCGATTAATCGATGGAATAATCGGTACAATACTCGATTACTAAAATAATCGATAGCTGCTGTCCTAAAGTAGACTTCTTTGTTTTCGTAATCATTATACAAATCCATCGTCCAAGTTATTTGTGCAAATAGTAGCCTAAATTGCAGCAGGTAAACAAACGCAGGCTGCTCACCTAGATAGTTTTGTAAACAGCCGGCACTTCCCACTCCCTCGCCCCCGACACATTTTTCTCTGCGGGAGCACCACCAGTGGAATAAATATCTCCAAGCATGTAAAAACACAACCCAAACCTCTACCAAACTTGAATGAAGCTTCAAAAAGATAACATTCAGCAATTTGCAAAAGGGCAATAACCAATAATGTGCACACACACAAACACTTACTGTAGCACTGCTCACAGACTTGGTTAAGGATATTGAGAAACGTTGATGTCATGGGGGGCAAGGGATCCAGCTCCACTTTCTTGAAATCTTCCGGGCAGTCTTTCTTCAGATGGCCATCACGCTTGCATAAGCTGCACACAACCATGTGTGACTGAGAGAGATTGAAAGGAGTTTAACCTACACAATGCACGCAAGTTTGTTTGCCACAATTTCTATCCTAGTTCCACTTCCAGTTATCCTTAACTCCAAAGATTAGTTGCTTTGTTTTTCATTGTTTGTTTACACATTAAGATTAGGAGCATCACATTCCAGAAAGTCATACATAAAGATGTATAGTGAAAAAAAACATGAGGCAACATTTACCTTGCCTCGGGTGAATGCTTGCTTGGTGAACTCATAGGACAGGCTGATCTGTTTTGGGTTCTTGTTTTCTGGGCCCTCATCTTTGGTTGTGTCCTCTACAGGTGGGTGTGACAGACCAGAAGGAGCCAACTCATCCTCCTCTTCCTCATCAATGGAACCAGGTGTGTCTAAATCCGGTCCCTCCTCGTCAGAGAGAAGTTCCTCCCCTGAGATCTCATCCACTGGGAAAAGCTCCTCGTCCTCCGTGGTGAGGCTATCTAAGTGGCATCTACCGTACATAACCACATCGTCATCCTCCTCCACCTCATCTTCCTCATCTTCAGAGAGGCTGCTTTTGCCCAAGTCCACTTTTTCTTTCTCTCCCTCTTCATCCGAGTCATTCTCTTCCTCAACTTCCTCCTCTTCTTCAATAATGCAATCAGAATCTTGAGGACAATCTTCTTCAGTTTTAGGTGTATTGGCAGCTTGTGATTGAAGAGTGAGCACACCGATATCCAATAGGTCCATTGTCTCTTCACTCAAAGCCTTAGTGCCTGCCCCCTGAATAGGCCATTGCATTGTTTCCATCTTGTGATTAGCAGCTGGGGTGCTGAGTGGCAATGCAAAGTACTTGTATGTGGTTTTGAGGCAGTGGAGGATATACTCGTACATTTGTTGACTGTTCACCGTGCGGGCCACGTTCCTCTTCACACCAAATGGGTCTGTAAACAGGAACACAGACATTAATATGGAAGTTTAAAACAACTGAGTAAGACCAAAACACTTGAGTTAGCATGCCCTTTTAAGATTTAATCAAATCCAAGCCAAAAGTGCAGAACAGGCTCAAAAGGGCAAATACATTTATATTAACAAAGTTAGGGCTAGGTAGCATCTGGAGCTTTTCAGTACCATTTAATTCTGATACCAAATTATACATTTTCCAATACATTGTGAATGAAAGCATTTTAAACCTTTGTTTTTTATAAAGCCAGCTATATACTTTCACAAATGAACACATGGCAAAATGTCTAATTAGTTTGTTTACATTGTATATTTAATATGTTAATGATAAGACTTGATAAAATCAAATGAATCAAACTGTTGTTGTAGGTCATGGGTGTCAAAAACGCATTTGGCTATAAGGTGCAAGTTGGCACCTCAACAGAGTGCAGTCTGGTTGTTTAATTCCACCACCAGCACATCTGATTCAACTTCAAGAGGTATTCATTAGGTATTGACTGAGCATGCCAAGATGCATTAATGCTTTGATAAAGAGCCACCAAATATTGATTGATGTGTAAGTTATTTGAATGTTATCATTTTCTGCAAATACATGTTCTGAATGTGAATATTTCTGTTTGAAATTACAATCAAATGTGGTCAATAGTTCATAAAAATACACTTACAAACTGTGAAACTGAAAATGTTGATGTGATCTCCTAATTTTTTTCTAGAACTGTATATAGGTTAAAAACCTAACCAATAAAAAATTGGTAAGTACTCCAACAGCCAGCATACTGCTATCATCACAGCAATTGTTACCATGGGTAAAGGGGATCACATGGGAGAAACTGGAGAAGGCAAGACTTGTTTTGGCAGAAGGGGTTGGGGATGGCCATTGGCTTGGAACGTTATTAGTTATGGTTACATTATCTAGGTTAGCTCTTTCTTAGCCAACTGTGCTAATAGTAAATAGAAAGGAAACAAAGCTTGGGGAAAGGCCTGCCTCAATGAGACAAGGCTTTGTTGTTGGCTAACATTAGCATTGTCTGAATCAAGTCTGTAATAGCCAGAGAGTTAATAGCATGTCATTCTATCTATCACTAAATATCACTAACAAAAGTAGTAGTATTCACATGTCCATTGTTGGCTGGGGTTGATTCAAACTATGTCCATTGTTGGCTGGGGTTGATTCAAACTATGTCATTGCATACATTTAATTTAATTAGTGTTAGTGAGTTCATCTATTGATCTCATCTTTTACTACTTCCTTTTTTAAATTAGGAGGGGGGGGGGTCAGAAGTCAGAAGCGCACTGAAGCAATGTTTACTGTTTTGAGCAGGGCACTGGCACATAGCCTTGCACACTGTTGCTTTCCCAATCACAACTAAACCTGAATAAAACACCACTAGTCGTGATTGGCTGTGAGAAGAGTGACAATAGAATGGATTTGGCCGATGACCTATTTCACTGAAACTTAAAAGCATCAGAAGTTACCACTGAACATTTACCACTGAAACATTTCTCGGTGCATGGTAGATATTCATGTGATTTTTCCAGTACCTAAAAAGCACAGAATTTCAATACCCAGCCCTAAAAAAAAAGTATACTTTTTATTCTCTGTTCAAACTCATACTGACCCTCCACAGCAATGCGTTTCTTTGGCCAGTCTTTAGCCTCCCGGGAGAGAATAGCACTGGTGCGCACGCTGATTACATTGTCTGCCATATTGAACTCAAGAGAATAGAAGCGAAGCATTTCAACCCACAGGAGCCCGACTTCCACAGAGCAGCGAGTGCTCTGAAACACCAGTGGAGCCTGTAGAGAAACAAACAGACACACAGGTACTAGTAACAGTTATAGCTTAAAATTAAACAAGTACATTTATCACCAAATATCAATTTGTTCACTTTTTTTCTTCAGATCTTTAGAAGATCAATTGATTTGTCTACAATATACAGTATGTGGATTGGGAAATAACACATTTATGTATTCAGTGAGAAAATGTGCATAGTTCAAGAATAAAATGACCTCTCCCTCCACGCATGGATGTGAATAGTTCACGTGAAGTGGTCACTCACTGAAAATGTGATGTGAACAATCATTGTGTTCACTGGCGGAAGATGAACATAATCAAAAACGTTTGCGTGCAGCACACCACAAAAACAACATACCAAATTGCAACACAAACAAAGTTACAAATATACTTTTTCGTCAGAGAAGCTACTTCTTTTTGGAGTATAAATCCCCCTTGGATTTACATGTGTGGCCATGATTACCTTTCCCTTCATGTAGAAACCCTCTGCTGGCCGTGATGATTCTTTGGAGGCAGGGACGTAAGCCCAGTGCACATATCCATTCTCCAAGTGTGTGAGACTGAAGTCAGACAGCTTGCTCAGTGAAAACACCTTAATCTAAAGATGATTAAATAAGCAAAGCTGATATTGAGCAAATCTTAAGAATGTGAATTTCATTTACTTCAGGCTAAAGATGAAAAAACACACACCTCATGGTTCAGGTAGACGGGCAAGAGGGACTCTTTGCGCTGCTGCAAGAAGTAGATGACCATGAGGGCAAAGACATACGGTGGCAGCCCTCCTTCCTCTGCTCGGTCCACCTGACAGATCTACGCCCACATACAACATAACATGATCAACAAATGTTAAACTAGAATGTAGTCTTACCAATGAAGGATAATGTGATGGACAAACTGAGCCACCTTTACTAGTTGCCTTGCTAATGTGAGCAACAGGTTAGGGTCTCAACTGGAAACTCACCCGGGCCCACTGTCTGAAGCCAAGGACCAGTGGAAGGAGCAGATGCTCCCGATTGGCTAGGGCAGAAAGATAGGAGGTGGTGTGGCATGCATTGTCATTTCCTGCGCTCACTTTGCAGATCAAGCCACTGTGGGAAAGATAACAATATCAGCTAAAACGACATGGATGTAGTGCCCATCTGCATGTGGTTATGTAACCCTGATATGTGCCATTGTTTTTCTCTCTTTACATGATTTGACACAAAATGTTGTGTCAAACCCCAAATTCTGGTAGTTTATGTTTATCTCACAGAATATTTTTCTGGATCATTAGGGTCTATTGGTAAATTCAGTATACTAATAACCCACAAAGCAGCACTTATTTCCACAAAATGTCAACTTTTAAAATTAACTTGCACTGCTCCCTGGAAGAACATTTTAGGAATTCTAGGATTAACCTAAACTACTAACAGGTTAACAAGAATCCAGACTAATCTGCATCCATGTGCATAACCGGGATATCTGTTCAGATGTTTGAGCACAGTGGTGTCATTTCAGCATTGCAGTCAAAAAAGCACCATATTACAGGGATTTGGTTTACAGTATTCCAATATTTTCTTTTAAAGAGGAATTGGCTCAATATGAAATAGCGGTCACATGACCAAGTTGGTTAAAAACAGTTCCAGAGCAAATAACTGCCACAGCAAATGAATGTGACACCCACCTCTTTTTCTCTTTGCACATGACAACAGGCACCCTGGCATGAAAATCTGCTTCCAGGTCGAAGAAGAGAGCTGAGGGCACAACAGGACATGTTAAAAATAAAAATATATATACAATTAAAAATAAAAATAAACACATCCATGACAGGTTTGTCCTTAGAGGATTCTCGACTGGTTATTTGGTTTATTATTAATCCCTTTGGTGAAATTTCTTAATAAGGAAAACTGGCAATTTTGTAGCTAAATAACAGTGACTCACGGGTCACAGAGAGGCTCTCCTTGACCAGCAACAAGACATCTGGCTGATGCATCTGTGAATACATTCCATTTCAAAGACTTTATACCACATAAAGGGTCATATGAATATAGCGAGCACTGCAAATATAACAGCCACAAAACAATCACAATCAACTTATAATACAAAGAATGCAAAGGAGATGCAATGGAGAGGCTTTAATATGCACACTATCGATGTCACTCTGGGCTACTCACATGAAGGGGATACTGAATGTCAATGTTGATGTCTGAATCCTTAAATCCAAACTTAGTGTAAGATGATCCATATAGCCTGAGCTTGATCTCTACAAATGAGAGCAAAATAGAGGGGGAGAGAGTGTTAGTGGAATATGTACACAATAGCCTGTTTGCTTAGATGCAGTAGCATCTTAAGGATGAATTATGTCACCAATCTAATTGTCTCCTTAGGTGGCTTACCAGGCAGGACAGACAGAAGGAGCTCTTGCATGGTGGAGACAATACACTGTCTCCTCTCTACATCCTGGTCATTCATCCCTTGTTCTCTGACAACAGCCTCTAGCACAGCCCCCACTGCACTGATCTGCTCCTGCCCAGGAGGCAGGATCTCAGTCAGCATCACCTGCTCTCTCCTCTCCTATGAACCCAAATATGAACACGAACACACACACACACACAAAGAAAGTGAGAGCGAGCATGTGTTCGTTCCAGTTTTTAATGCACAAAGACTGATATTACTTGTGATGTACTGGTCCATACAGTACAACCTATTCAATACCGTTACAGCACAGTGACAGTATAGTAACTTCAAGTGCACTGCCATAGTTAGGTTTTACAATGACTGTTATTGATGGATAATAATAATAACACCATGTCTTACCCTGGCCCTATTCTTGTGCCACTTGTCTTTGATGTGTCTGTGGGCAGCAGACACCGATTCCAGCAGAACATCACACAGAGAGCAGGTGTAAAGTGCATTGGGGTGGCTGCGGGCCCTCTGAACCAATTTTAAAAAAAGAAGAGTACAGACATCAGACAATAACTGCAACAATTTTGAACACAGCAAAGATAGGATTCCTTAAAATATGTTTATACAATGGCTAGTTTCAGCCAGGCAATGTTATTGGTCAAAGATGCATTCCACCCATGCTGAAATTTCCATAAACCACAGCTAGCCATGCTTTATTGGTTGCTACAGCAACTCTTGTACCCAGGGAGCAAGTTAGTGATCTTTCCCCTGTTTTTTTTATCTTGTGTATGTACGCCTCTTGAAATATTTTTTTAGGACAATACACATGCATCCTAACCATTGTATAAAAGCCATAATACCTTTGAGGACTTTCTTAACCCAGCTGCACCTCATACCTATTGTATCACTAAAGTACCCCTAATCCGAGTAAAGAACGCCTTCTCAGGTATTTTTGCTACAAAAACGGAGTCCACTCACCTTCTTCAGGCGGAATATCTCATCTCTGCTAAGCCGCTCCTCCGCGTGCCGTAATCCTAGCAGCTCTTTAGCTGAAAGCGTTGACTCATCAATCACCGGGCCCCTGTCTTCTTCCCCAAAAGCCCTCCTCCTGTCTCGATTTCTCCGTGTTCCACCTTCGGGAAGAACAAGTAACATGCATTACAGACCAATCAATTGACTGGGCTTATGAGTCTGGATCCACAGCATAGGCATCGTACATTTACTTGTTAATCAACATGATAAAATGACAGTGTTAATGAGTGACACTTAAAAGTCAAAGTAAGTCAATCGTGCTTATCGATAAAGAGAGAACTGTGAGCCAACATGGTTGGTTACCATAGCACTCAACGTCTAATTTTCCAATGCATCTGTTCCATTTTTTCCCCCATTGAGTTTGATCCTCAAGTCCTCACCCAAGTTGTGAGCAGTGCCATCAGCGGACTCCCTCCTCCCCTGCTCCCTGTCCACCTTCAGATCTTCTCCCTGGGTGCTCTTTCTCCAGTAGCGCTCTCTCCAATTATCCTCCCAACCCCCAACGTTGTTCTCAGGGCCTGGATACCTCCGGAAACCGTCCTTCTGTGAGGGGCTGTGTCCACCTCTGAATCCCCCAGGGGAGCTACTCAGGGGTCCCTGTCCTCCCTTCTTAGGGCTGGCGCGGTAGGGCCTGCCCTTGTTCTTCTTGCCCTGGTGACCTACCTCAGGTTTGGAGTTGTATCCTTGACCCTGGTCCTGTCTCCTGCAGCTTTCTGCATCATCTGCTGCCATGCCCCTCTCCCAGCCTCCTTGCCAGGAACGATGCGGCCTGCCTGACTCGTCCATGGAACACTTACACTAAAACTGCAGGATGAAATGTCATGTTCATTAACAAACAGCCCTTGTGAGATCAACTCAGCAATACATTATACACATCAGACAACTCCCTTGTCACACATGTTGACTCAACACCGCAGCTGAGAGCTGGGTGAGAATAAGCTAGCTATACCGTTTGAATTCAGCACCTAAATTAGCCAACAGACAGCTAACGTTAGATTGTGTCCTCTTAGCCTCATGTAATATAACTCCACATGTTAGTTATTTGACTAACTCATGTTAACAGTTAACCGAATTGTACTGGCTAAAAACATTGACCGCTCCAATAAGCTAACGTTAAGATAAGATGAAACTTTATTGACCCCCGTGGGGAAATTAACGTTAGGTCCTTCTCTAAGCTTGTTACACCAATGTCGCAAAATAACATAGAGTTAACATATAACTAACCTTAATACTTACCTATTTAACGTTCACATTAGTTTAATTAACTGTATGCACAAATGTAGCCAACGACCTAGATATGAGCGTGACAAGACGTAGCGTTGATTGTTAGCTAGGGTTCGCCTGCTAGCTCTGGCAGACTTCCCAACCCTTAACCTTACTTCTTCCTCTTCCTGGAGTAAACGATAATTTACATGTACATAAACCACCGCTGACTAATGTTGACTAACTACTGTTCAGCAAAGTCAAAGCTAGCTAGCTTGCCACATAACCACTAAACTAATTGAACACAGCTAACGTTAGGCCGCCTAGCTATTCAGCTAGCAAGCTAACGTTAATGTCATTTTGGTGTTACGATGTAAATCCGGCAGCTATACTTAAAAACAGCTGAGATTAAAATTACACGGCTTGCTAGATGTCTATAAATAACTACTAATCAAATACCTTTTGTATGTATACGAAGGGCATACCTGAATACCAACTGGCGGCCATGTTCAGATAGGACTGTGCATGTTAGCTTGTCTTGCACTGGACTGGACTTCAGAAGGGGCTGGGACAAGTTGTCTGTTGTCGTGTCGTCATTTGGCCACAAAGTCACTGGACCTCAGCAAATGCTGGTTTTGTCATTCCTTTATGTTTGTGGTCTTTCTCTCTCTCTCTCTGAAAGGTTTGCTCACAAAACAGAAGCAAAACGATGATAAAAGCATAAAGCTCTGAGTTTAAGAAGACGGGGGCAAGGCAAGTTTGAAAATACAAGTTTTAAGACAATACATACATACATAACGTTACATACATACTGTCCAGGCTTCACACCCATACAGAAGAGTTGGCAATACCACAGCCTGGTAGACCTCCTGCTTGATGCCAGTCCTTTCCCACACCGAGTCACGTAGACGTCCAAAGGCTGCACTGGCCTTGACAATCCTGATGTTAACTTCATCTATGCATGAGACAGAGTACTTCCAAGGTAAGTATAACTTGTCAACAACTGAAAGCTTTTGGTCGTTCACAAAGATGGTGGTCTCGGTGTAACGTTTTCCAGGAGCAGGTTGGTACAGGACTTCAGTCTTCTTTGTGCTGATTGTCAGGCCAAAGTTGTTGCAAGCTGAGGAGAGGTGGTCCATACTGGCCTGAAGTTCTTCATTTGAGCCAGCAGCCAGAGCACAGTCATCAGCAAACAAAGGTTATTGAACAGTAACAGCTATTCCCAGTGTTGTTTTGGAATAATCTTGCAGCATGGCAGAAAACACCATGCTGAAGAGAGTTGGCGTTAGGACGCAGCCGTTTGTGACTGGGAATGGATCGGAGAGTTCTTGCTGGTCTCTGGTGCTGGCCATCATGCCGATGAACTTGTCTGGACACCCGTACTTCGCCATGATCTTCCATAGGCCCTCCTGGCTGACTGTGTCAAATGCTTTTGTTAGATCAACGAATGCCATATATACGTAGATCTGCATTTTGTTCTTGGCATTTCTCCTCTGCCTGGCAGTAAATACCATGTCAGTGGCTTCGCAGTCTTTTCTGAAACCACACTGACTCTCAGGCAGCAGACCCTGGTGTAGGTGGACAATTAGACGGTTCCAAAGGATTCTTGCCAAGATTTTGCCAGCAATTGATAGCAGAGAGATGTCACTGTGGTTGTCGTAGGCCTGCCAATTGCCTTTCCTATTGTAGAGATGGATTATAGAGGCATCCTTGAACTCCTGGGGAATGGCTTCTAATTTCCACAAAGACTGGAAGAGGTTGGTCAGTTTCTCGACTAAGCGAGGCCCTCCAGCCTTGTAGATTTCCGCTGGGATGGCATCGAACCCTGGAGCTTTGCCTGATGAGAGGAGGCTTATGGCTTTCCCGGTTTCCTCAATGGAAGGTGGAACAGCAAGGGAGTGGTTTATTTCAACTTGAGGCAGTCTCGCAATTGCCTCCTCATTTATACATGATGGCTGGTTGAGGACTGCACTGAAGTGCTTAATCCACCTCGCAAGTATTTTGTCCTTCTCTGTAAGAATTGTTGTTCCATCTGCATTCGGGAGAGGTGAAGTTCCTGAGTGTTGTGGACCATAGACCTACTTGAATGCATCATAGAAGCACTTGGTGTTATGACTGTCAGCGTTGGACTGAATCTCCTCAGCTTGTGGCGTTTCATGACTTTTACACTAGGTGGGGCTGCTTTGAATCCAGCACGTCAGATGATAATTTTTCACACAGCAGGCATAGAGCCTAGTCCCCTGGGATTCATCATTCAATCATTTTTGGTTCTTTTTTAAGAAACATACTAGTCTAGTTCTCAGCAGGAAACCAGTGGATTGCCTACTCCAAGTAGGGAATGAGTCCTTACCCCAAGTGAAGGAGTTCAAGTATCTCTGGGTCTTGTTCGCGAGTGAGGGGACAATGGAGCGTGAGATGGGCCGGAGAATCGGAGCAGCGGGAGCGGTATTGCGCTCTCTTTACCGCACTGTTGTGACGAAAAGAGAGCTGAGCCAAAAGGCAAAGCTGTCGATCTATCGGTCCATCTTTGTTCCTACTCTCACCTATGGCCATGAAGGGTGGGTCATGACCGAAAGAACGAGATCGCGGATGCAAGCGGCCGAGATGAGTTTTCTCAGGAGGGTGGCTGGCATCTCCCTTAGGGATAAGGTGAGAAGTTCAGTCATCCGTGAGGGACTCGGAGTTGAGCCGCTGCTCCTTTGCATCGAAAGGAGCCAGTTGAGGTGGTTCGGGCATCTT
>OMOT01030332.1:0-12608 GCA_900312575.1 Acanthochaenus luetkenii | reverse complement strand
ACTCTGTGTACTTGAGATTGCTTTTTAAAAACAGTAGTATGTCCACATTTTCTGCCATCAAGCGGTTTCTGAGCTTGTTGACCAGAAGGCCAGCACCGGAGAAAACTCGCTCAGAGGGAACGGAGGTATCTAGTCAGCTCGTCTTTTTCGCCGGCATTTGTTGAATCCACTATGTCATCGTCCACCGGCTTGGGACTGTGTAAGATGGCTCAACATATTCCATCAAACACGTAAAGCCTGGCGCATTTACTTCGCTTAACATTCTTGTGTCTTTCATATCTGTGATCAACTGGGTGATTTTTGCAGCTCTCTGTGGACTGCACTTGTAGAAGAAACATGACCCGCCGGGGCATCTTATTCTAAATCTGCGGTCGCATGTTTTAATGGCAGATGATTGTTCATTGAAACGGTACTCCCCCTTTCACACTTAAAACGTTTTGTAAAATACTTCAAAGCTTTAGATTTTCTGCCGCGCTGCTCATTTTGATTCACACACGGGACTTCCCTCACACAGCACTCAACAGCACAGCTGAGGCATACCTGATGATCAACAAGACCAAACTGCGTACAGAACTCTCCCTTATCTACGAGAGAGAGGAGTTCCGTGTGTGCAGTGGCGCTATGGCTCTTCTCCACTTCATAGTGGAAAACAACCTCCAACTCACCCTGTCCGAGACCGTTAAACTCTTTCGCATCCAAATCACAACCCCAATGACAACATCGGAGGCTGAGAGATGTTTCTCAACACTAAAAATAATAAAAAACCTTCTCAGAAACACAATGACCAACGAGCGTCTCAACGCACTTGCCTTGTTGTCCATGGAAAAGAGACTCATGAAGGACATTCCCAGTTCTGACTCCAAGGTAATAGACAGATTCGCATCATTGAAAGAACGATGGGCCAAATTTAACTACAAGTGAGTAGCTCCTATGGGGAGAAGCCTTGATTTGGAGCAGAGAAACATGACTGAAATAATATTGAATCTGTTGCCCTACATGCACTTTGAACAATCAGAAGGGGCCGGTGAAACGTATTTAGATATTTTCAAAACGCTTATCGCTTAACATGTAACGTTAGTACAATAGGCCTAGGTTATGAGACCGTAAAGAAATACTGTATAGGCCTAGTTTTTTTTCTCTCCCGACTTATTTGATGTGGAACACTTTCAGTGCACTGGTGTGAATATTTACATCTATTTGTTGGCAACTCTCCCACTTTTGCGCTATTAATTGAATGAGATTGATGTTGTTCACAGGTGAAAATTTGATTGCTTTCTGAAATGTGATTAGTTGTGGTTTTAAATAGAATAACTGTTTCAAGTGTAAAATGCACTAATAACCTATCATTTTAATGTAATTGTCTAATTCAATTCATGCATGTTATGCCTACATTACATAAATGAAATATAGTGTCAGAGAATGACATGCAAATAGAAAATAAATCAGTTCTGTTAAATATATACTATGTGTTTTTATTTCAGAAATGTATTAGAAGTTTGGAAATAGACCACAATGAAAATGATTGAATGATGAATCCTAGCCACTGGTTTCTAATGAAAGTAAACATGACAACTAGGCTACTTCAGACATGTTTTTAATTTCCCTTGGATTTTCCTTCACCGGCCTCTTGTCACAGTATTTGCTTGTTTTTGCATTTGTCCTTTAGCTCTATCTAATAAAAAAGAACATGTTAACATTGTTAACTTGTATTGTTTGCAATGAGTAATGCGAACACGTTTGCAGCTTGCCTGTATCCATTTATTTTCAATGAGAAAAACAAATATTGCTAACAGACTATTTTGAGTGTTACCTGAAGGTATATTTGCTCTGTATTATTAATCACAGTTCATTCGCTGAAAAAGGTGTTGTAGTTGTTTCCATGTGCAAATGTAGACGGATGTTTTTGAAATCTGAATGTCATTACAGTAAATCGTAACTTATTGCACCTGTTCTGATAGTACTGTATCTTTATTTCTGACTGTTTTCTTACACATAGTTCAGATCAGGAACAGCATATCTGCATGTATGATGATGAAGACAATCAAGAATGTGTGATAGAGAGAGAAGTGTTACTGAATAAGCCAGATACTACAGGAGGGGGAAATGCTTTTTTGTTCCAAAGCATTTTTTTAATCTGAAAAATAGTTTTCAAGTCATATTGCCTTACACAAGAATCGCTCATAAATTGTTCACAGATTCCAACAACCTCTGCTTCTAATATTTCAGCAATCTAAGCAGGGGGAATTGGAACCTTGTATAGACCCATGCCGCTCTCATTATGACCATACATTATATATTTGAAGACTGATACGTAGGCTAGACAAAGGGAATATAAAAATAATACTGTAATATGAATACATTTTAATTAAGTTAGAAGTTCATGCAAACATGCTTGGCCCTATCAACACACAGTATATTATATTTTCCCTGCACTGCCTAGTACCAACATAAATGTATAGTAAAATTAGTTTGACTCTGTCATGAACAAGTTGGATGTTATGGCTACTGGATTTTCAGGTTTTTTAATGTCTGTTTGCATTGACAGGCAGATGTGAGTGAGGCTCTGTTTGAACATGTTCACAAAATCAAGTGTTTGTTAGCATTGTGAGCCAAGAACATTCACTTTTGTAGTTCCCACCCCTTTGCTTTGTACACTGGCAAAAGCATATACAGTTTGTTTGTCTCAAGGTATACGAATGGGGGCCACACAATAATTACAGGTGTGAAGCAGCCTAATGTTTTGTGTTTGTATAATCCAGCAGAGGGGCATGTTGTATCATGGCGCTTTTCCCACTGTCAGTGTTAAACACCTGCTGGGCTAAGCTTAGAGAAACACAGGTGTGACAAAAAGAAGCAACAATTTGTTTGTGCATTAGTCTGTGCTCTTTGGGGTTTGCTTCCTCAGTTCAAAGTAACTTTAACAAGATGTTTTCTACTCTTATTTGAAGGGAATTTTGGGAGGAGGGCCTTTTCTGGCACAAGAGCATACTCATTTGGTTCAGAATCATATGTGTATTGTGTATGTGTATTTTTTGGTTTGTTTTTTGATGCGTTTGTTTTTTACCTCTGTTATGGTCCGGAACAGGATTTAGAAGGGATCAGAGTCAGTGCGTGGCAGTCATTAATCTGATTAATTGTTTCTGAGACGTTAATCAGATGAGGATCGTACCAGTTGGGCCTTGGGATCAATATAATGGGACAAGCTTCAAGTGGGCCTTGGTTACGCACTGGTTATACACAAATACCGGTACACTATCTCCCTCCATCATGGCCATTTGTTACTATTCAGCACAGCAGAATCTGATAATACTGCTCCTTTTTATATTGTGGGTTATGTTTCTGGTTATAATAGAACATTTTTGCATAGGATTATCTAATTGATTAATGGCTTTAGTTAATTACTATAATTGGGATTACAGTATGATAAGCTCCTTGAACTTGCCCAACTGTATGCCTGGTTTTCTGTTATACGCTATTTTAAGGTTGAACTAACAGGAATCCAATATTGTCATCAGTGCAGTGTTGGCTTAGATTTGGGTCAAGAAGATGCCTTTTAAGCTGGACCTACTTTCCTCATCAGTATGATTCTTGTATTAGATTCATAATGTCTTTGATGATTACCCTGGAGGATAAATCTGATGGTAATACATTTAGCTTCTAACCATTTGGATGGGACAAGCCGTGTGGAGTTTATCTTGGTGTCCGGATAATGGGAGAAATGCAGTCCCCCCCATAGTGTGTACTTATGTCTGGATATGGGATTTTTTTCTTAGGTTGACTGACAGAATACTAACACCACATCAATGCAAAACGCTACATGTGCTTATAAAATACTTGCACAACTGAACTTAGGAAGCGTAATTGGGGTTATCTGATGCAGTCCAGTATCTGATCTTACACATTAACTGGTGATTCTAAATTCCACTCTGCTGCCTTATCATTCATGTTGAAACCGTGTTGGATCATGTGTTTTCATGTCCTTGCTTATCTCGCTTTGATGTCATCTATTTTGTTTTAGATCAAATATGGAAGAAGAACTGCCCCTGAACAGATAAAAGGTGAAGGAGAGACAGAGTTGAGGAAGAGGATCCTGAAGCAGTTTGACGCAGGATTAACACTTCTCACAGACAGACCCCAGACATCATGTCCGTCTCAGCAAAGCAGGAGAGGACCATTTGTGTTCTCCTGCCTAATAAAGAACAGCTGGACATCGCTGTAGGGGTGGGTGTTCAATAAGTCTCTTGCTGTCCTCTTGTCTATCACCAAGAGACCTTAACGGACGCACAATTTATGTTCAGTCCTTTGTTGGTTTGAGGATTTCCTGCTTCCATTACATAGTAAATGCATATTGATCACACTTTTCTTTCTCTTTTCACCTGCTTTAGCTGAAGTCCACAGGGCAGGATGTTTTCATTCGTGTGGCAGAGCTGCTTGGAATCAAAGAGCTGCACTTCTTTGGCCTCACAGTGGTAAAGGGTAAGTCAGCTTCTTCACTGACCCCTGAGCCCCTGAACCTGAAAGCAGTGTTCACACTAGGTGACACAACAGTATTGTCACAAGACATGATGATAGTGTAGGAAGTATGTGGTTCAGGTCATGCACATACAGTACAGGGCTCAAAATTACTTTTTGTAAATGAATGTTTTACTTGGTTGCACTGGTGCTCCCAACTTCAATAAGGTAGGAGCACCAGCAAAATGTAAGGAGCACCAACAAAATATGTTATAGATTATTTTTATTGATTAAAAAACAACAATATAACAGTACTGTTTATAAATAACATCAAACTGTAAATGGAAAGTAGCTATAAAAACACATGATACACCGTTTACATAACACTGTGGAAAATGGTGTTTGCCCAAATGGGATTTCACCAAAACAACCAAAAATGTCATTCCACCCTCACCCTCTCTTTCATTCTCTTATTCCTGTTCTCGCTCTTTGTACAAAAATGTTGAAATGCCTTGGTAATCTTGTGTGGCTCACCTCTTGAACAAGCAGCCTTTTGTTTTTGTGGTGTTGGTGCAGCGACCACTTAGGCCTGGATTCCAACAATATTAACTTAATTAAGCCTGGAATGCACCATTGCATTCCACCTCTTCAGTGAGGGGAGGGGTGGATTGATGATGGGAAGGGGAGGGTAGGGGGTTTGGCGCTCGACATGACAAAGGGTCTTACTCAAGTCTTACTCAAAGGCCCCGGTGAATGAGGAGAGGTAAAGGAGTTACAATGAGTCAGAGTGGGGATGGGATGGGATGAAAGGAGATATGGATGGTTGGAGGAGTGAGTTGTGAAACAGTCTGGGAACATGATTTGATGTTGCACAAAATAAAGAAAGAAAGAAACGAGATGAATCATTCCTATGTCCTGACCCATAGTGCCAGGTTGGGGGTGATACGTAGGTTATTTGAGATGAAATGTATTGAGTAATGCAACACCTCCATCCTCAGCACAGGCTGCGAACAGCTTATCAGCCTCTCTGAAACAGAACAAATGGGATTTTGATAACACAGGATTAGCTTTGGTGTAAATAATTATATACAAGGGATTATTTGCAAGAGAGATGAATATCACAGTATGAAGATACAAACATTCACTGTTGTGTATATAAATCTAAGCATTAGAATGTGAAACCAACAAAGCAATGTTTGGTCCTGAGCTGCCGTGCTAACTTGGTTTAGCCAATAGATACATTAGCATTAGCATAGTTGTCATTTGCCTTCTAGTAGCCTCCTTCACAAATGGATGAACAAGGGCTTTTTTCTTTCCCCCCTGATGAATCCCATTGTTAGGCAAATCTTGCGCTTGGTTACATTATTGTTTTGTTTGCTTGCTGAGTGTGTTCTTGTGTCCTGATTGTCCTTCTTCATCCCAGACAATGAGCACATATTTTTGGACATGGAGGAGAAACTGACTAAGTACTTTCCTAAGGAATGGAAGCAAGATTCGGGAAAGGTAAGGGAATATGTTTGTTTGTATGTGGGGGGGGAAAAGGATGGTGGTGGATAGCAAATTATGAACATTTTGCTTTGACCCACACTCCCTGTTAACAGTTGGCTGCCCTACATAAGAGCCACACAATCGTCTCTTTAGCATGACAAAAAGAGATGCCAGCACACACAGGCTTACTCCAGCACGTCTTCCCCTTCACACAGGGGTTACAGAAGAGAGCCCTGCCTCTAGTACTCTGCCTCAAAGTGCAGTACTACGTGGAGAACGGCAGACTCATTTGGTATGTCCCTCTTTATTTGATCATTGTGCATCTTCTCCACTATAGGGCCAGCTCGCTTATTCATTCGATTGCTCGATTTTCAATCTAATTGCCGTACATCTTTGTCCTCCTTCTCACTGTCATGTTTTATGTTGCCTCCCTTCCCTCTTTTTGTGTGGTACCAGTGAGCGGAAGGCACGGCATCTGTACTATTCCGACTTGCGAGAGCGGGTGCTGCGCTCTGAATGCCGTCAGCAGGAGGAGGTGTACTTCCAGCTGGCAGGCTACGCCTTGCAGGCTGACCTAGCTGACCACCCGCTGCCAGGGGAGGATAAGGAGGTCACCCCTTACTTTCAGCCCAAGGAGTACTTCCCTCCCTGGGTAGGTGTCCCCATGTGGCGGCAGCGTTTAAAAATGACTGTCAAAGGGTCTCTACGTTTCATTTATAAATATGATGCATGTCTTTTAAGGGTTTTGAATGATTTGGGGTTATTTTGAGCTCCGTCTCTCTGCCCACCACATATCTATCCCCTTTTCTCTCCGTAGATTGTGGCCAAGCGTGGCGTTGACTATCTCCTCTGCCATGGGCCCAAGGTGCATCAGGAGCTGTGGGGCATGTCTGCCCGTGACGCCATCCTGCACTTCATCAGGGAGTCGTGTCGCCTGGAGGATGTACCTGTCACCTTCTACAGACTACAAAAGGTCAAGGACACAATTCGATATGTCAGTGTCGTCTGAATCAAATGAGTTGCGTGTAGTACATACTTTACTGTCCGGTGTGTTCATATTAATGATTGATATCAATCAAATAAGCGATGATTATTAGAGTTTGGGTCATTGGTTGAAGGAATGTGTTTTTATCTCATTTTGATCTATGGCCATTTCAGGAGTGTATCTCCTCTTCAACTGAAAAGCTCTTTCCCTTCACAGATGAAGGCAGTTTGGCTTCACTTGAGCTGTGCTGGATGAATGGCTATGGGGCAGTTACATAACCTTGTATCATATCTATCCCAGTTTATTGTCCTCCCCATTTCAAAATCACTCAACTGCTGAGTGATATTTTGACGTCTGGTCCGCCAATTGCACAATGTGCTATCACTTTTAATTTGCTGTTAAGAGCAGCCCAAAGTTTCCCAGTGAGCTGGAAGAGGGGCTAAACTGGGGAATGTGTTTATCTGAACGCCCAGATGCCTCTCTGACATCTCATCATTCATTTTTCCAGGACAAGAAGGAAGAGAGAGGGACGGCATTGCTTGGTCTGACCCTGCGTGGAATGCAGGTTTATCAGGTGCGTGCGTGTGTGGGTGTGTTATTAATGTGTGTACGTCAACATATACGTAAGAGTGAACCTGTGTTTGCTCAAAGATTCAGTCTGTGTGTATGTGGTGCTGAAAACCCTCTGACTAGCCATGTGAGGAATGTGTGGGATCGCCACCAACAGCAGAGCATCAGGAGATAGTCTGCCATCCCCGTTTGATCTGTCCATCAGGGGCCATCTGGGGGGGATTAGGGCTCTAGACCTGCCTGATTAAAGAGCCAACAGACCGTGAGATGCCTTGAGGAACCCATGTCCTCTTAGCAGGGTCCAGATGGCTCCGATGAACAAAGAGACAATGAGGCATTGATAATTGATTGCTAATTTTAAAATATACCTAAGTAGATTACACATACAGAAATCTCACAAGATTACCTGTGTGTGTTTTGCATTCGTAGGAGGTGAACAACATACGGCAGCTGCTCTATGACTTCCCCTGGTCTAACGTGGGACGTCTCACCTTCCTGGTACACGCACCGCTTTTTTCCATTCTCTGTTAAGATTAAGTGGAATCATTCTAATTATTTAATGGGCATTAGCTACTCGCACTACCACACTTGCATAATATCATGTTTTCCTATCCAGGGTAAGAAATTTGAGATCCAGCCAGATGGCCTGCCGTCAGCCAGGAAGCTGGTTTACTACACTGGGTCACCGTTCCGCTCTCGCCACCTCCTCCTGCACCTGAGCAGCAGCCACCGCCTCTACCTCAGCCTCCAGCCAGCTCTCAAACACCTACGCCAGCTGGAGGAGAGCGAAGGTAGGGGGAGGAGGAGTGAATATGCAGATATGATTGGTTTCTACAGTCAGTGATACTTGCAGTATGGCTGGAGGCCACTTGGGGCCTGCAAAACACTTCTGAATGGCGCCTGGAAATAAGATGCATCTTTGGTGACCTCAATTAATGTTGATTCTACACAAAATATCAATAGGGTTTGGTAGCTGTTTAGATATTTGACATTTTGCACTTTTCATTGAGCTGCATGCAGAAACATTTGCATATTTACCTCTATGGGAAAATAACTAAATAAATAATAATGATAATAGATTCTAAAAATGCATCATGTACAAATAACGCATAATTCATAATTATATTATATTCTTCAAATAAAAATATGAAATTTTGGTTCTGTGATGTCGAAAAATCTGAACAAAGAATCTCTCAAAATCAGAATTGTTCATTTATCAACAATTTTGAAATGGGTGCCAATGATGCTGCCCAGCACTGTAACAGGAAGCACTGACATTGAAACCTGACGGTTCTATCTGCCGTCAGCCTCTGGACGTTTCCAGTTTCCTCAGGGCAGCTGTTTGAGTATCTGTGATGTTTTAGCCCCCAGTTTTAGAAGTAAGATCATAACAAACAGATTTGATTGCGTCATGTGGTTTATGCTGTTCTTTAAAGAGTTGTCTTGGTCCTCCCTTCCAGAGAAGAACCGTTACAGAGAGTCCTACATCAGTGATGACCTGGACCCCCCAGGGAGTGAGAGCAGCCCTGGTCTTTCCCGACACTCCACCAGCAGCTCAGGAATTGAAGTCGACACCCGGCAATACAGCATCTCCACAGAGATGGCCTCCATGGAGGAAGAAGGTCAACGGCTAACAAAGAAGTGTTTCAGCTCAACAGCCAGCCACGGCAGCTCCTGTACCTCTGGCATTGACACGGGCAGTAAGGCTCGAACAGATGATGAGGAAGGTGAGAGGATATTTTTGCTGATCAGTGTTTCCCCTAGGATGAAGCTGTAGCAGCAGAGGTGAAGCAGACTTTATTTTGTGCGCTCTCAAAGTGCGCCCTGCTGGGAGGTTTCTGTCTCCCGGCACCAGAAGTACATACAGTACATATTTGTGCACAGTAATGAGCAGGGGAAATGTCTATCTTTACATATGAGGAGTCTAAAGATTTAGAAAAATACACTTTTATTGAACATGATAAAAGTATAATGTTTTAAAACAATTATCAACATTTACTGGCAAATAAATTATATCAACATCCACCCATATACAGTAAAATCACATAACACAAATATATATATATATGGATATATATATATATATATCCCACAACAATCCAAAAGGTGGCTCAGTGGGTAGCACTGTCGCCTCACAACAAGAAGGTTGTGGGTCCGAATCTCCGCCCTGTCCTTTCTGTGTGGAGTTTGCATGTTCTCCGCATGTTTGTGGATTGTTTTGTTTACAAAAAAATAAGTAAAAGAAACAATCTGTAGCGGCGCAATGCCACTACTAGGTGCATATAAGGGAAACACTGCTGATAAATGTACACAGGAAATTATAGCCACCCCTCAACACCTTGTCTTGGCAGTAAAGAGCCACGAACCATGTCAGTGATATACATGGAACATGTCTGCAGACATGAAAGCAGCTGTCTGAAAGTATCCTCTTGCATTTACCATTGTGATTTCTGTGAAGAGAAATGCATGACAGGCATTTTGTTGAGGGAAACATAAGTAAACAATCTTTTCCTCACCTTTCTTAACCTTTACCCTTAATCTTAACAAGCTTGCACACCTCAATGGTACATTGTGCTCTGTAAATTCATACAAGGCAATGACACATTACTCATTGTTGATTAATTTCTTCATTTTGATTTTTGATAATTTCCCTCAGACATCCAGACCAATGTAGGCAGTCCGAAGGAGGTTCTCGTGGATGATCCTTATGAGATGCTCCAATTGGCTGTTCTTCTTGAGGGTGTGTCAGTGGATTGCCCAGTGCTCACCTCAGAGACTCACTTGACGGGTATGAATAATGAAGCTGCATTCAAACCATGATATTATTGTTATATACAGTGTATCTGTCAATTTCACCTGTTCTCCTCATCCGTCTAGTGAATCCTCAAAATCTGTTTTGTGCTCAGCAGAAAGCAAAGTGTGTCCCCCAGACAGTGAGGATGAGCTAGGGAAATTACGTAGCATGGATACCTTAAAACAGGTTTGTCTTCTATCTTCTGTCACTTGTTGCTTTTTCCTCCTTCTGTTGTATTTCTCTGTTGTATTTGCCCTCCTTTCTCTTTACCGTCTGTGTCTATTCTAGGTGTTGAAATCTAGGGAACATGTCTGCGTGGATTGGCACAGCCAGAGTCTGGATGATGTTCGTCTGTTCCCACCACCAGCACCCCTGGGCACCACACTACTGCCTGACTCCTCCCACAGCTACACCTTTGGGCTCCCAGACCCCCCGACAAACTCAAAGATCCCTGCGGACAATGGTTATTACCCCCTTTTGCACTGCCAGGCCAAACCTTCCTTCTACGGCCGCAGGTCTACCAACTGCCTCTCCCTGGACCTGCTAGGGGACGAACAGTTGCTGGAATTCATACTTTGAATACCTTAAAGTGCTGATGTCCACAAATAAGCCTGTCCTCTTCCTTCACTTCCAATGCAACTCGAATGGAGGGTTGCCTACACGTGAATGTCTCATAGTGTACTTATATTGGCATACAGACATAGAAGATGCTGAAGAGGTTCATGGCGGTTTCCTGTAGTATTTCATTTTCTTGTAAAGCTGTGGAACATGGCAATATAACGGAGACCTAATCCAACAATATTTCAATCAGCAAACACAACATATTTATTGACAGAATTGTTTTTATTGTATATTCTGTATATACTTGCACTATTTTACTTCTCCGAACAAGAACAGTTGTATTTAACTTCTTTGTTGTATTTTGTAAAGTTTACGATATTAAAAACGTCACAGTGCAGACATGTCTAAATAGGCATACGTTGAGGGCACATCAGTGGACCATTACAAATATCTGAAAATTAGAAGGCTATGCTGTCGCCTACTGCACGGGACATGCAGAAGATGGGACTCCCTTTCCTTACCATTAAGCCTATTTGCTGATGCGAACACTTGGTCAAATATTAATTGTTTTATCCAGGAGAATCTCTGGAAGCTACGGTGCTATTGTTTGTGCTCCTGCATTATTTTATGTTATTATGTTGCTGTTTTTTTATCTCATTTTATAAAATACGTGTTTTTTTATCGAATGTATAGTCACACTTTTCCTAACTGTCTGCCACAGCAATCCAAATCAGTTGGTGATGTGGGAAATTTAGTTAGAGCTGGTAAAACTCCAAAGCTTCATGCTATACTTCCTCTTACCCCTTTCATAATTACAACGGCAAAGTATTATTTGCAAAGTGCCATGTCTGTAACTAAGAGTATAATGGATCTATTTTTATATGATGTAACCCCCAAACAAAGAGCCTTTCTTTGTTTTGCTCGGATATGATTGTCAATAACTGCTTTGTAAAGTGTAATTGGTGAGCTCAGGATTAAATGTTGGTTTTTTTGCCTAGATAAACTGAACTCAATTGGAAAGGATCTGTCTTTAAACACACACAAAAAAAACGTTTACTCAATGGCAATAATGTTTGAATAAATGACACTATTATTTCAGAACACTGAGCCACTTCTTTATATCTAAAGCACTGTTTTTATATGATCGTGAAAATAAATTCTAAATGCAACCAAATGTGTCTTGGTCGTTTGGTGCAGCATTAGTACAATATAAAACGTATCGTACATGATTATAAGCTTGCATTCAAATAAGATATATATTACTATAATCAAAATAATTGCCGTTTACAATTTTTATGTTTTTTTATATGTGCACATGTTCTGTGTATTTCATAAATGTCCTGGTAATACATTTATGACCTGGCAATAACCAAACATGCCCATCTCTCGCGGGAGTCTAACGTGACGTATACGGAAGTTTACGTTCCGGTCGGAGACGTGCGGCACGAGGAGCGCCGCCCCGGGTAGCTCTCGCTGCGTGTCCCCTGTAGTAACGGTTACTCGCCATGTCTTCCGTCTTGATTAACGCGCTCTTGTCGAGCTCTCCTAACTACGACATGTTGTTTGAAGCGCTGTCCTGGCCGAGCGAGTCGTGGCCGGAAACGGAACGGGTCGAGGCGCTGACAACGTTCATTGCGGGACTCGGGCCACTTTTGTCCGGCTCGTCCACCGGCACGACTCCGTTTACGGCTGCGAAAAGGCAGTACGTCGTCGGAAAAGTGGAGTCGGTCATATGGACGCAGTGCCTCCCTCTTCTCT
>OMOT01030330.1:0-10846 GCA_900312575.1 Acanthochaenus luetkenii | reverse complement strand
CGGAGCCCCATACAGGACTCCATTCAGGGTCTCCAAGAAGGCCGAATACTCCGAACTGCTGTTCGGTGCATAAGCACAGACAACAGTCAGAGTTTTCCCCCCCGCAACCCTTAGGCGCAGGGAGGCGACCCTCTTGTCCACCGGGGTAAACTCCAACATAGCGGCGCTCTGCCGGGGGCTTGTGAGTATCCCCACACCCGCCTGGCGCCTCACACCCTGGGCAACTCCGGAGAAGAATAGAGTCCAACCCCTATACAGGAGTACGGTTCCAGAGCCGAGGCTGTGCGTAGAGGTAAGCCCCACCAGATCTAACCGGTAGCGCTCAACCTCCCGCACAAGCTCCGGCTCCTTCCCCGCCAGAGAGGTGACGTTCCACGTCCCCAAAGCCAGCCTCTGCCGCCAGGGTCTGATCCATCGTGACCCCCTACCATCACTGCCACCTGTCTGACAGCGCACCCGACCCCAATTGATTTTTGAACAATTTGAACTTTATGCAAAACTTATTTTAAGAAGCAAAATTATTTCACCTGTTATTTCCTTCTGTTAGGAAGCTGATATTTTCAGTGCCACAACATAGCTGTAGTAACAAAGATCATCATGAAAAGCATAATCCATTCTGAATGGCTGGATGAGTACTATGCATTAGTAAAATAATACAGAGGCACAAATTCAAAATCACATTTTTAAAGGTTAAATGTGTAATATTTATACTTTACTGAAGTATAATATGACTACTATATATCAGCAGGGCTCGCCGAATGTTAGTGAGTGAACAAAATAAACATGTCATGGCGCAAACCGGAGATTTCTGCATTAAAAAACAAGGCTGTGTTTTTGTTGTTTGAAGGCCCTCCTACCACAGCGTTGTACCCTCCAACGCCTGTGATTCTACCTTTACACACCATTCTATGATCCTAATGTTATAGCAACAACAATCCTTATTTTTGTAACAGGAGTGGACACAAAACAGACAAACAAAATGGCGACACCTTACCTTCTATATCTTCTACAAATCCACAGACAACACAAATTGTTGTTGAGCCTCTTTTCTCAGCTGTACCTTTGTACCTGTAACATTCAAGCTCAAGTTGAAAGTTGCTTTAGGCCAAATTACGGCTCTCGTCTCTGAAACTACACATTTCCCACCAAAGATGTAATATTTTTACATAGCTTAGGTCTGTTCACTTGATAGTCTTTTTAACTCAGAGGTCAGAATCAAATGAAGCCATTTCCATTAATTTTTCCCTACAAACTCCTGGTGGTTGTGACACATATGGGAGCACATCACCTCACCAAATGTGACCTTTGACCAGACATTTGATATATGTTTCATATGTTACACTGCTGCTATCATTTCTCTTCCAGGTGCTAGTTTTTCTACTTTTCCTGTGTGTAAATGACCTTATCTCAACTATACTGTATCCTCAGGTACTGCTCACACACACACACACACACACACACACACACACACAACACACAGGGGTGGACTGAGACAAAAATCAGCCTGGGGGGTTGTTACGGGACCACACTGCATCAGTACTGACAGCTAGCTTAGCATTTACTATGATAAAAATAGAAAAACTCTGACCACCGGCCCACCACGGAAATTCGAAGTGTACCGGCCCATCGGGATTACTCCCGATGGCCAGTCCGCCACTGCACACACACACACACACACAGATTCCTTACACACACTGAGCTTCAGACAAAAAACTAAAACAGTCTTTCTGGCTCATTTCTTTATCTAGTACTTTTCTGTTATACATGAACAAGTCCACTGGTCCTGGAATATCGTGGAATTTTGAGAGGTGTATTCCAGACAGGGGAAGTCAGGGAATATCAGGGGAATTTACAAATGGGTATCTTTACAGGAATATAGAAGAATATATTGTACAGCTTGTTTCATACATTAGAAGGTTTTCAGCCCAAATGTAGTGGAAACCAGATTGTTACCGCTTTAGAGAAACACATTAACAACGTAGGAGTAAAATGTTTAGGTCATGGAAGCATAGAAGCTTATTCTACTGATGCACTCATTGCAATTCCCTCTGGATAAGAGTGTCAGCTAATGCCTAAAATGTAAATGTATTACACACCTAGTTAAGTTATACACACTCCCTCAGGCCACTCCCTCTTCATGTTATATGTACAACATATAACAGCATCATGACACAAGGTGACACTTAGTCTATGCTTCACCACAAATTAAAGCATAGAAACAACACAACACAAATGAACCCAAGAGCCCGTGTCTTGTTTTTAAAAATTTCAATAGGCTCAAAAAAACACCAAATTATACAATTGTAAGATTAGATGAAACTTTTATGTTTCATTGTGTCGTTGCCGCAGCAAATATACAGCCAAGAAAATGGAATAGAAAAATAAACATATAATAGAAACAAGAATATAGCAAATGGGGTTTTTATTAACATGGATTACAGTAGTAGAGTTTACTGAGGCAAAGAAAGAATTAATGCAGAATGTGTATTATAGGAAAATATACAAAAACTTGGAACTATATGCAGTGAAATAGGTGGAAACTAATTTTTTCAGTGCTGGTGCTAGCTAATATATTAAAATCTGGGGGGGAAATTCAGTCCCATGGCCTGCATACCTACTTACAGTATAAGACTTAACTTAATTTTCAGTGTGCTACAAGAAGCATTGTGTTTTTAAAAATGAAGTCTCCAAAAGAGAGCCAGAAAAACTATAAGAACTGATAACAGCCCTTGATAACAGTCAATGTGCTTTCTAACGTGAAGTTGACACTATACAGAATTTGTATCGCTTGCAGTAAGAGAGTGAATACATTAAAAGCAAAAACCTTTTCTGTTTTGTGCCGTAAGGAGGAGGGGAAGAGCCATCAGAGAGCCAGGGAGATGAGCACTGACATCCTGACTCTGTTGGTGGACTCTCCTGACTGGCTGCTCATCTTTAAGTCAAATGGTAGAGTATATAGTTTCTAAAATTACATCTTAATTACATAGTAAATGAATAAGAAAAGGATTGATACCAGCTGGTATAGTACATCTTATTTGCTGGTTTACCTTGGTCAGTCTTTGTCAGATTAATCTAATGATAGACTTGATGGGGGACATCATATTTGGGTTTTTATGTGTATATTTGTGCATTGTTAAATTAATGTACTGAATCTTTCCCCCCACACTAGAACAAGGCCTTTACCAGTCAGTTACCATGATGACACTAGATGAGTGCACTAGGCTGATGCCTTTGGCCTTCTACAGGTGAGATTCTCAATACACAGTTTTGGTGTGGCTGGTTAAGTGTGGCTTTTTGGGGGGATTTTTTATACTTTGTGAAGAACAGAAGGAACATTTGTAGCTATAGGGCTACTGTAGATTTTGCCTATAGCTGCCCTGGCGGGCATTTTTTTACATGACCATCAACCAGTAGAGTCAGACGCTGAACAATTCTCCCAACTTGCAAAGCTGAAGCCTCCGTAACAGTTTGTTGTTTATCTTGGGTTGGATTTTCCGACAAAATGCATGCATGTGAATGCAATGCTGTTTAGCAGCCCACTCAGCTGTCAGGACGGTCCAGTGGCTCAACCGGTAGAGTACGTAGCATTAAGGCAAAATAAATTGCAGCAGCACAGGTTTGACTCTGGCCCGTGCCCTTTGCTGCATGTCATCCCCTCTCTCTCTCTCTGACCCGTCTTTCCTGTCAATAAAGGCACCAAATATAATGCATTTAGAAATTTCAGATGCCGGACTTTCCCACCAGCACATGATCACAGCATAATAGTTATAGCTAAAAAATTTATCCTGATCCCAATGACCACCAGCATTTAATAAACTGATCCAAGGGCTATCTGATATCTTGCCAGACAGACAGACGGGGTGAAATCATAACTCCTTCCAACTTTGTTGGCGGATGTATTAAGGCACTTAATGGTACTGAAAAACAACCCAAAATTAGTTTGACCTGTAATATGGGTGTTTAATTCAAATGGCAATGTAATTTGCATACTGTATTAAAATACTTTATAAATTGTTATTGCTATTACTGTATGCTTTGTAATTGTTGTATTATCAGTTATTGGAAAAATTGTCTATACTGTTTGTGTGTGTGTGTCTGTCTCTCTCTCTAGCCTGTTGCTCCAGCAGAGTGCTGAGCTGCTAGACAGGGTTGTCCAGTGTCCAGGGTTCCTCCATACTGCCGTCCTCTGTTACATCAATCTGCTCCAACTCTTCCTGGATGGACACACACCTAAACCAAGCACAGACCCCCATGCTAATCAGGTGACTGAGCATCAGGTATAGGTATATGATATTGGTTCATATCAGAGAAATGGTTTCCAGTATGCACAGCCACAATAATGGAAATTGCACACACACACTTCACACTATCAAATCAGATTTATTGTCACGTCACAATTACAGAGGTATAAAGACGAGTGAAATTCATGAGTGCAAGACTGAGTGTGGGAGAGTCTAGGCAACAGACTGGTGCGGTGTGCAGCTGTCAGTTGTTCAGCAGCCTGATGGCCTGGTGATAAAAGCTGTCCTGTAGTCTGTTGGTTCTGGACCTGATGCTGCGATACTGTCTGCCAGGCGGTGGCTCCTTGATGATCCTCTGGGTCTTTGTCAGATGTTTCCTGAATTCACATATATGATTTGTATGGTCAGGTGGAGCCGTCCCAGATCTTGAGCCGAGCTCAGCAGTTTCTTCTTAGGACGATCTCTCATACCTCCCCAACTACTCTCTCCTCCAGCCAACTCAGACAGGTAACCAACACACACATTTGTATTATTATACTTGTTAGGACCTTCCACTGACATTAATTCCCTAACCCGAACACCTAACCCTCACCACTACATGCCTAACTTGCCCTAAACCTAATCTTATCCCTTACCATAACCTAATCGTGTTTGACTTTGTCCTAAACCAAATGGCCCTTTTGATATTGACTAACATTTATTGGTCCTTTTCCAGTGCCAGATATTGTCATATCCTATCCATGAGGTCAGAGCCCTGTAACATCATATCTCCACTCCTCTCCCTCCTACTCTTCATCACTCCTTCCTTCCTCCCCTCCATCCTGCTCCCTCTCGCTGTCTCCTGGTCTAGCTGGAGTCCCAGTGTGCAGATCTGGACCCAGAGGTGGCGGCTGCTCTCTCCCTGCACCTCGGCTCCGACAGTCTCAGTCAGGAGATGGACTTCCTCTGAAAGGGTGAGGAGCAGGCGTTCAGGCAGGAAAGCGAGCTAAAGGGAATGTTTGACTGGATGCTTGTTGGCACCCAATTCACTGCAAATCGTTCCGCACTCCTGCAATGAGTTATTACATTTTTTTAACCAGTAATGGTAGCTGATTAAGTACTGCATTGAAAAAATCTAATTACATGTAATCTGTTATTCTTCCAACTGCGCTATCTGGTGTGACAACACTAGCTTTTGCTGCAATTAGCACTTACCAGACGAGGAACTTAGAAATCAGCTGCTGTACTTGTAACAAAATATAGAAATTTATTAAATGGCATTTCACTGTTTGTATTTTACTATGAAAGTCTCAACTGAATGTTGATATTCAGCTTAGTAAAAACATTTTCAGTTTATTTACAGGTCATCTTGTACATAATGTATGGAAGCCCTGGAATGTAAGGTAAAAAAAATCTCGCCCGAACGACTTAGCAAATAAATTAAAGATGGATTTCTTCTTATCTCGTTCGGACGAGATAATTGATTTTTTTTTTGTCCTCCATTCAGACAACTTAGTAGACCACTTACTGGGGATTCTTCCCATGTGTTTTGTTAAATTTTAAACAGCATATTTAGGCTGTATGATACATGCCATTGCAATATTAATACATTTGTTGTGTTTAAGCAACTCTGAGCAACAGTTTAACATCAGAAATGTATATTTTCATGTTTAGGCTAAATAACGAGCGTCTATATTGGCTGCATGGCGCAGAGGCAGGACAACAGACATATAATAGAATAGATCAAATGCGTATTTAATGGACCCCTTCAAGTTCAAAGTAATGTCTCTTTCGCTCTCTTCTCCCCCTATCCGAACACCGCTTTTAACATAAACCTACAATGTTGGTTCTATCAGCTATAGTTCTTAACTAGTAGTCTACCTTTGGTTTTCATTGTCCCAAGTGGCTCAAATGGTAGTGCGTTGAGCCATCAGTGCAATGATTGAGAATTAGAGCTCATAGACCGATGTTGTCTTTTTAAAATGTCTGCATTCATGTAGCCTACTAGAAGTTGCTTTAGACAAATGCCTATTGTATTGATATGCAAATTGGTGTAGCTACACGTCAATTGTAAAATAATAATTTCATCTATAGAGCACTTTACTAACATGGCGCACAGCGCACTTTGCAACAAAATAATAGCCTACAATCATATGTTGTCCGAAAGGGAAAAGGTTGTCCGAATGGGAAAAATTTAAAGTGGGATTTTTTTGGGGGGCGAAGTCGTTCGGACGAGATAAACTTAGAAAAGGTCCATCTATTATTTATTTTTTAATATGTTCCAGGGCTTCCGTTGCACACCGGACTTACGTCTATTATACATGTACCGGTATATATCTCAAACCCTTTTCAATGTTTACAATTAGAGATACACTTAAAGAGTACTTTGCATTGAAATAACTTAATAAAAACATTTATGTAACAAAAAGAAATCCATGTTCTTGAGAATCATTCTGCACTTTTGGGATTACACAGCACATACAGGCAGAGTAAGTGCTTTACATATGATGTAATGAGTATTACATTATAGAATTTACAACAGCATTAATGTAGGGTACACAGTTATACATTATATGTGGCTTAACCAGGGTCTGCTACTGTATAATTCAGCTATCAAATACATCTAAATCCATAGTCCATACACATTTTAAAGATATGTTTGGTTTTTGGGGGTGTTTCCTACTTAACCAGAGTCAGATGAACTCGTGGATGTCATTTTTATGTGTGCATGCAGTTTGAAGGAATGGGAACGGTTAGCTTAACTCAATTGCTGGAACTCTTAAGGGATCAACTAACAGTTTCACTCAAAAGTAGGGAAATAGACCTGCTCAGAATATTCCGGCTCAAATAAATATGACTCTGAAACATACTGGCTACATGGCTAGCTAGATAGCTCTTGAAAGTTTAGAGTTTACAAAACTGCACTCTTGCGAGAAGAGACCAGAGGCAGAACCTAATGGTATGTTCCTGACAACTGGGAAACTTCCCACTTGGAATTTCCTACTTCCCAACAAGCGGTGGAAACCGTATTTTATTCCCAGGTCCCAAGTTTCTGACTAGGAGTTAGGACCGTTCAACTGGATTTGTCCTATTAGAAAGTAGGAAGTTTCCCCAGGAACCGCTACTTTATCCCCTAGACTTCCAGCAATTGCGTTAACCTAACCGTTCCCATTCCTCAAACTGCATGCAGAGACATAACGATAACATCCACGAGATTGTCTGACTCTAGGTAAGTAGAATAACAGTCACAGTTACAATGCTCTGCAGAAGCCTTGTTTACTCCAGGCAGTGCAAAATAACATTTCCCACCACCTTAACATCAGACCCATTACAAAGGCACCAATTTGTATTTGCTGTCCTCTAAAACCCAGGATTACAGATATTTTAAACTCCTTTGAACTGTGATTCATCTGTAGATGGAAGAAAGACTATTTTACTGTCAGACTATATCTGCAGGGGGTTGATCGATACCAATAACTACTCACTGTATAGCCTGTACTCTGTTTTGGAACAAAAACTCCCCACCCATTGGATCAGAAAGTAACACCTTGTTTGTGAATTTGTCCATACTTTGTAGATGCTGACATCCTCAACACCTATATGCCCCCAGAGCATCAGAATGCACTGCATGTTAAACATGAAGGAAAACCTGCTGCTTCCCCAAAAACAAGCTGACTATGGTATAGTTCGCAGGAAACATATAAATAGCTGACCATAGGATAATAAGTAATCACTAATATTGTCACTATCAACCAACATGAAAGTTTTCATTATGAAGAAAACTGTTAACTTCATTTACAAGTTCTTATGTCGTAAAACCTGTGCTAAAATTGATCTTCTTCCCACCTCCTGCTATGTGGACAAGCCCAGCGCAAGAGTTAGAAAAATGTATCCTTCATCTGTTGCCCAGTGGAGCAAACAGCCTCCATGTCAGTTCATCAACCTGATGATGTGTAAAGATGTGAACAAACTGTAGGAAATGCAGCCTTGGCTTGGAAAGCAGACCAACTTGAACATACTAGTTCTGTCATGTGATGCCCCACAAGAAATGGACCCCAGCCCGCAATTTAGCAACCGCTGAGACTTTGAATCACTCTCCCAGCTGCCATCTGTCTTGGACTTGCTGAACCACCTCCCCGGTCAGCGTGATGGTGTGGATGTCAGAGTATGGTGGGTGTTGCTGCTGGGTGCCACCTCTATGGGCCTCCACCTGAGTGAGTGGGTGAACCATGGACATGTGGACGTTCAGGTTGTGGGCCTTCTCGAAACGCTTCCCGCACAGCAGGCAGGCGAATTCCAGGTCGGCCTCTGCCTTGTGTTTGGTCATGTGGTATTTCAGTGACGCTCGCTGGCGACACTGGAAGCCACACACCTCACACCTGGAAGAAGTTGGAAAAGGCAGCTGAATTGTATTTCCAATGTCTTAAGACTGATCCACTAGTGATAAAGGTTAGAACAATATATGGGGCCGATATTGACCTTTTACTAAAAATCTGGTTTCAGGTTCAGTCAGTGTGGTCCACCTCCGATATGATGGATATGATGCAGTTTGACTGATTACATATTTATTGTAGAATTGATTAATACTACACTAGTTGTCTATAGGAAGCCCTAATCTGAACTGATTCTAATTAAACATTTTGATTCACACAAGTATGCATGAATGTGTTTTATAATAGTTATTCTTGGTTCTTGGTTTTAGTGTCCCATGATGGTGCAACAAGTAAACAGATATTGTAGCGCTCCCTTTGAAAATGCTGGAATGGAGCAATGACACGCGTCATTCCCCGGAGTTTCGTCAAAATTCGACCAGTGGTGTCAGAGGTAGTGTGTGAGGGATGGACGGACCGGGGCCGAACCATAGTCCCTCCCCTGATTTCATCATGGGGGGCAATCAAATGGGCCTAAAGCTGCAGTTTTCACACATTGGAAATATTTTGAACACATAATTTAGCTTAAAAACAATACAGTAGCTAGCTCTAATGTCAGACAACACACGCCCAAATAAACACCGTCAGAGGTGTCCGTTCCGTCTGAACGTATGAGCCACAACTTGCGTACATTTCTGAGCATTTAGTACTCAAATGCGATAATAAGAATGGAGCGGTATGAAAGGGAGATGTCTGATGAAAGGGAGATGTCTGGTGTCAGAGAGATCAATTGGACATGTATAGTACTAATGGCATAGCTGAGGATCAGTAGCAATAGTGTCATCACTACTTACTGTAGTGGCTTGGCCCCTGAGTGGCGCATCTGGTGAACTGACAGGTGTTTCCTCTGCTTGAAGGTTTGACCACACTGGTCACAGATGTAGTTCCTCTCCTCTGGCAACACACAGGTGACAAACTTCGGTACAAGCCAAAATAAACACTCAACACACAATATACAAATCAATGCTCTGTTGATGAATCCATGGCACCTTCCCTTTAGCGTTGGCATCACAGAACTTGAATGGATAGAACAGTCCTTCCACTGTTTGCCATGCTCATTTGGCTAGTACAGCATAAAATGCAGATTATGGAATTTCAAGGGTTAGTTTCTATGGTGACAACGCAAGTCTGGGCATTAAGGCCGTAAAGTCACAGTTGCTTGAGAACTGTGCAGATGTGTCTGTTGAACGAGTGCTTAGCAAACTGTCAAAACTCAACTGAAAGCTGACATTAGTGACGCGGTTAACGTAGCATTATCAAAGATTGCACTTCTCTCACTAGCTCCTTGAGTCAACCGTAAGTCGGGTCATACGGAAGCTAGCTTGATGGTACACATAAAAATGGCCGCTGCTCTGACCATGCTGGAATGTTGATTTGAATGGGAATGACTATTCTATCCATACAAGTTCTGTGGTTGGCATAGACTTGGACCAAATGCAGTCATAGTATACAATGTTCCTGTGTGCACAAATTAGTGTAAGCTTGATATGATGGTTTGCCAATATATGGGGCTGATACTGGCCTTTTATAAAAAATATAAAGTTATCAGCCATTCAGTATCATCCACCTCTGATATGATGCAGTTTATTTAATTACATATTTATTGTAGAATTTATCAATACTACACTGGTTGTTTATGAGAAGACCTTAACCTGAACTGATTCGAATTCCTTTATTGTCAATGTGTAGAATATCCAAGTTACACATTTCTGATTCTGTTCTCACTAGAATATTCCAAGCATATCTTAAAGCTAAAGACGTCTCCTTATTACAGATAAGATTCTCTTCTTGTCTATAAAGAGTTACGTCATTTAAAACTCTAGGTCAGTCCTTTAAGAGATAAGACCAGACCAGTAAGTTTTTCTTCTGTGTAAGAGAACATCATATCTATGTCCCAGTCAGTGTTCTCTTTATCTGTGAAGAGATAAAGCAGAACATCCAGACCCTTGCAGAACACGTCCAACAAATGACGTCAGCACCCATGCACCAATAAGAGGCCGCCAACTATAGTCAGCCAATAGATGTCAACTGTTTTTTCTATATAAACCCTGTCCTGTCAATACAGGGTGTGCTCTTCCTTATACTGACGTTTGGGAGAGACCCGTACGTACGATTCGTATTCACTCCATTTCTCATTAAACCTGTACTGTCATTGGCAGTAACAATCTAACAGCTCTAAGGTCTTGCATCCATCCT
>OMOT01030329.1:3012-15504 GCA_900312575.1 Acanthochaenus luetkenii | reverse complement strand
CCCTCCCTACAACAGCTCTGCCTCTGACAAACACCCCACACACACTCCTCACAGAGGGGCAGAGGAGCCAGACGGACGGATGGATGGATGCTTCCCCACCATGAGGGTCTTCATCTGCTTCGAGGGCTCCTGGGAGCCTTTTGACGTCCCTCCAGATCAGACCGTGGGGGCCATTAAGCAGATGGTGAAGGTAATAAAAGCTGCAGCAGGGGCCGCAGTGCCATTCACGTCACTGTTACAGACTGCTGACAAGTTTTGACAAAACAGGATTCCTTCCCTTGATTGTTTGTTGAAATTCTCCATTTGAAATGATTGCTAGGGATTGTCAGATTGATTTATCAAGTCTTTGGTCAAATGTTGCTTGTTTTGAGTGCAGGACTATGCTGGAAATTGTGCATTTGTGTGCGTGTGTGTTTATGTGCGTATACAAGTCTGTGCATGCATTGGAAATAGCCTCGACACAACACTCTTTTCCTTATATGACTAGGAAAAGCTAAATCTCTCTCAATCAGTCTTTCTTACTCTGCAAAGTGCAGTGAAGAGATATTGCATTAGTGTTTTGTATCTCGCTCAGTGATATACTCCATTATGGCTCCCTTAATTTCCAATCTTCTGCTTTTCTATAGGATTACTTTCATGTGCAACTGTCAGACGACAAGCAGGTCCGGCACTATCTGGAGCTGAGCTATGCTGGCGCAGCCCTGCAGGACAGCTGGGCTCTGTGCGACGTGGGCATCACCCCTGGCGGTGCCATCCGATGCCTGATAAAGGTATCAAGCATCACAAGGATTTAGAGATTTTAAGCTATATTTGGATTTGCATTAAATTAAATCTGCTTACAATGATGCAGGTTGAGATAGGAAATCTAAACGTGTCCTTGCTTTATGTTGCAGAATCTATTTTAAAAATTGCTTGGAAATAAAAGTGACATGTTGATAAGAATCAAGCGTTTGAGTTTAGGTTTTATTTGCATACAAAAAAAGATAAAACACTAAAATACAGTCGGATTTAAACAGAAGAAAGCCAAGGAACTTTTTTACGTGTGAAAATTAGAAGACCCTTGTTGCTATGGCTACCCAAACAATTTAGCAGTTCTATGTTAGGTAGCCATCGCAACAATGGCTTTCTAACTTTTGCACATAAAAGGATGACTTTGTTTAATTTAGCATACATCTACTTAAAATGCTATTTTATTTTGGTTCAACATTTCTTATGTGTGACTGTGAGCTGTCAAACTTCATCGTTACCTGCACCCTTCCACGGACTCTGTATTCACCATCAATATTTGGGAGTGAAATATCACTCTGGGTAAGTCAAACGACTACAGAATTTAAATGGACTACGGTCATGAAAAGTCCATTCCCAACCTCTATCTTTTAGCTGTGCAGACTCTTTTTTTGGCGACATTCTAACCCCAAAGAGAAAATTTTCTACCTGCTTGCCCACCCCTCCAGGGAGGTCAGAGGTCAGCTACAGAACAGCGCTCCTCGAGCTCATAGAGATTCAGCGTCTTGCTCAAGGACACTTCAGCAGGGCGGATGCTTGCTGTCACAGGGGCTTGAAGGACCTGCAGTCTCCCTACTCACTGCCCCATCACTGATCCCTGAAGCTCGTCTGATGACGGTTCCCTTCACTAGCACACTATCCCTTTCACTCTATGGCTGCTCAAATTAGAATCGTACTGCATGCATGTACAAGATAGTTATGTGTCCTAAAAGTCAATGTTACATGATACAGCCTTGGGGCAATTAGTTATCAAAGACTCCCTTATTACATTGAGGTGAATTCTTGGCCTTTCGGATGTAGAACTGGTGCATTGAGATGGAACGGCATGTTTCCACGTGAGAGGCAGCTTGGTGGGAAATGGGTTTATGACTGGATCTTTAGTTTGTCCTGTTGACGACACACCCTGTAACTGTCAATCAAAGACAAAAAGACCCTGCTTTTACCATTGGGACACATTCCAGGCCCATCACTAGGCAACCTTGAATAAGAGTTGATTGAGTGCTTGAGTGTGTGTGTGTGTGTATGTGTGTGTGTGTGTCCCTGTGCTGCCCTGCTCATCATCTAACATCCTCTCCAACCCAATTGCCTTCTACCAGGGCTGTAGACTTTGATTCCGGTCTTGGTCTCGAATCCGGTCTCCAGACCACGTTTCTGACATGTTGGACTTGTCTTGGTCTTGGCCACTATTGGATGTAGCCATGACTTTTTCCCGCTTACGTAAAAAAATTCTCCACCTGGTCCACCTTTGTTTAATTTCTCCCCCTGCACTTCAATCAATTTAAGGGGTTACTTCTGTGTATAGTATGTAATGGTACTCAAACTTCTCTGCACGTATTAGTCCAAATCCTTTTTCATCAATTAGTTGGATGTTGCAGGGTTTAGTGCTTTTTTGCTGATGTCTCACCAACCACAAGGCCACCGTGCCATTACATCTACTTTTTCAGAATGAACAAAAGCCTATGATGCGTGTGTTCAATGCCGTGACGAGACAGACATTACCCATCACGGGCAGTGTGTTTCTCCTGAGTGCGTCCGTGGCCAGACTGAAGACCATGGTGTCCCTGCGGTGTGGCCTCCCTGTCAGCACCTTCAGACTGCGCACGCCCGGTGGAGTGCAGCTCTACGACTGCAATCAGCTGCACGACTACGCCATCGAAGTGGGTATGGCTCTTTCCGTGCTGCTCTTCTGCGGTTGGTGCGTGTGTAGCTTCACAGTGAGCGTTTGGGTAACAGTTTCTACAGTTTCTACATCACAGAGCTCTTTAAATCAATGCAGTTTTGGTTTGTGAAGCTAGGCACAACTCTCCGTTTGGACACGTGGGATGGGTGGGTGGAGTTCCTCCAGGGCTGCTTCCTGGGCCACAGATTGACAGTCCAGAGCCACCTATCAGAGGAGAAGCCAGTAATGAGGTCAGAAATGCCCCACCGGAATACAGTTGTGACTGAAACGGTTTGTTGTATAGCTTATCCATAATTAGGCCTGGATGTGTCCTGAGATGATATAACAATTCATTTTCTGAAGGATGACAGCCTTTTATTTTATTATTTTTATTTCCTCCTTTCTTTACCTCCCCTTCCCTCCAGGAAATGGGTGAGTGTATGTGTGTTGGGATGTACTATGAGTGTTGGGTTGCTAAAGTAATGTAATGTCTTGTCTGTTTCTGTATATTTTGTTTTGTTTTATATAGACAAATTGGTAAGCAGTTGAAATGTCAATGAGTATGTATGAATGTCTGAACCTAATAACACCTTGATTATTATTATTATCCATATCTAGGTGTGCAATCTTACAACACACACACACACACCATTTGAAACGTTGTTTTCCTGTTGTTCCAGGTTCCAGCTGCGGGTGGCGCTCCACATCGCTGCCTTTCTAGGCCACCTGGACCTGGCAGGCTGGCTGCTAGAGAGAGGAGTGCATGCTGAGGAGCCCGTGGGAGTCCACCCGTACCGCCAGTGGTGCCACCAAACCGCCCACCCAGACGCCGGCAAGTGTCCCATCCACACAGCTGCTGAGAGCGGTCAGCTCCTCATCCTCAAACTCTTCATCACCAAGAACCTTTTGACCTTGGCCTGTCGGGACCCTGGAGGCCGTGAACCTTTGAGGATTGCCGTTCAGCATGGTCACAGGGAGTGTGTGCGCTACTTAGTCACCAAGATGTGCTCAGTCGTATCCCTGCCAAATATGTCCCTGCCCATGCGTACCTACCTCAAGTTAAAACTCTGGGTGCGGTCGGGGCACAGTAAGGCGGCTTCCAGGCGATGCCAGGGCACCAGGGCTCCGTTCAAAGCCAGGGTGGGGGATACGGTGCTGGTAGACGGCTTCTCCCTGCCAAAGATGTCTTCCAAATCCAGGACAGATGAAACAATATCAAGTAGAAGGATCAGAGCCAAAGCCTTGCGACCTTTACCCTCCATCAGCCGTTCACCTTGGGTATCCCATCTACACTCCAAATGGGTATCCCAGGGGACACCACTGCGACTGCCCAGCCTGCGTTCTGTGGACTCTTCTGTGGACTGTGGAAACAGGGGAGATGGTGGCTTACTGGATGAAACCATGGATGAGGACAGCTGCCTGTGGAGGAGCAGGGTTCCTCTCCCGCCCATCCCCCAAGAAACCAATCCCGGGCCTCTGTTCGTCGATGCAGTGCCGAACTCCGCCTCTTTGGAGTCCTTCTCTCGCTACTGTGGCCGCACCCCCAGAGAAAACGCCATATACTGCTTGGCTATGGCCAGGTTAATTAATTAATTAACTTAATTAAATGTATTTACTTGATTTGTCACACACATGCACAGAGCACCGCACACATAGTGAAATTATTTATCTGCATTTAACCCATCACGGATCCCCCCCAGATACACACAAGTGATTGCACAAACACACACATGCTGGGAGGGCCGGAGCAGAGGGCAGCCATGTACAGCGCCCGGGGAGCGATTAGTGCCTTGCTCAATGGGCACAACGGCAGGATCTGGCACCCGATTCTGACTGCGACAACCCTCCGGTTTCCAGCTCACCTCTTGCCAGATTTCTTTCTCCCGTTTGGCTCGGGATTCGAACTGGCAACCTTCCGGCTACAAGCCCGCTTCTCTAACCTCTGGGCTACCTACCGCCGCCCCTCTACACTTTGAGTATATGTTTATGTGCAGTGCAAAATACAAACACAGTCCCATTCTCATTTAACATTTCTCTACAGAGTCAAACAAATGAGGAATATCGATGGAAATCCTAGTGGGTCTTAGAAGTGCCTTCTTATTTAGTCCACAGCCACAGAGCCGACACCACTGGAGGCATCACGATTAATCTGACGATGATATGTTGATGTTTAAAAATGTGACACATAGCAGCTTTCATTTCTTGTGTCTTGATATAGTACCTTCACAGAGAGACCCTGGCAAAAGCAGCTGGGCATAGCAACGGACCCTGGTCAGGAAGAGTATCCAGACCACGGCCTGAAGACCCACAGAGCCCGAGCCACAGACAGGTCCCGTCCAGCTCCATCGCTGATCAGCCTGACTGAACTCCCATTCGCTGCCCGAAACACTGTGGACGAAGAAGAATCGTTCAGAGTGACAACTGAGAGTTGAATCTCAGGCTTAGAAATTCATTCAAAATTACGCTCCTCATTATGAATGTGGGCATCTCTCTCTTTCTTTATCTGTCTTTATAGATAAGATAGAGATATAGGTTTAGACACGGAAACACCATAGACAATATTGACTAGGTGTTGACATAAGAATATTGCACCGTGTTTAGCATCAGTTGTTTTTAAACCATTTTATATTGTTTTAATTATCTAAATTAGGACATGAACGCATTATTCTTATTCATGAAGGTGACACTGTGTTGACAAAGGTCAATGAAGGACTCGCCTTGGAAGTTGAAATGAGTTGCCTTTGGTTTTTAATTCAGGGCTAAAATAGTAGTAACACACTGTATATGACCTGTTGGTAAAACGTTCTCAGACTTTTGTCCACTTGCACACGCAGTTGTGTTGGGACTTTGAGAAATACTTCACTGTATTTGATCAGTGATTAGGAGCAAAACATTAAATGTACCTATTATATCAACAATTGTCTGACGTTATTTTTGCTCAGCTCAAACAATGTCCAGGCGAAAATGCAATTGTATACCCCAACTCTTTCCCTTCATCACATCCCCCTTTCCTGTATCCTCCTCCTCTGCTAATGTGCACTTGTCTAGAAGTAAAAACAAATCCTTTGCATCTCTCTCTCCTCGGCTTGTATTTCCTTTCATAGCATTTCACTATCACACCTGATCAGTCTTCGGTTACAGGAGGGTTTTGTTTCATCAGAGCGCTGTGGCTCTGACCCTGGCAGTCTTGGTCGCTTGTAATGTTCGGCGATTCTACTGATTTCTACTGAGTCACTCACCTCAGGTCACTCTGGATAAGAGCATCAGCTAAATGGAAACACATGTAATGTATGTGCCGCGCTCGATTTGTTGGATAAAACAACATCCACCTAACAATTACTCTATACTTTCTGAACCAAAACACTTGAATGGGCAACAAGCCGTCCCTACGTCTTCCGAGCTCAGATTGCACCTGAAGGCAGCATTTGGCCCATCAAGCATGGCGACTTTTTTCAGGTCGATACAAAAACGCGTTTCACTTCTCGCGATGCTTTGAACGCAGTACATTCGGTCGCCGCCGCCGCTGCCCACTTGCTTTACCGCCAGTCGGTAGCAGCAGGCAAAACAGGACGTGCAGAGCTGTCAGTGCACGTAGGATAACGTTAGATACCAGGTTTCGCGGAGGTTTATAGAATAGCATAGAGTTATGAAGGCGAGCGTCTTTGAAACTTAACCTACCTTTGCTAGCCGAGTAGCGGAAAGACGGGACGTGACGGTAATTTCTGTAGAAACAGGTAACAAGATAGTTTAAATTACCCACTTAAGAGTCACCGGTCTGACGGCGTGTGGAATGGCAGCTCCCCGGCCGATAAAAGGCATCCTGAAGAACAAGAACAGCGGGGCAAATGTGAAATTGGTGCCCGACGACGTGCAAGTAGAGGATCCCGAACAAGCGCCTGGACTCCTGGAAGATGACCAACAGTAAGTTGCCGGCCAGCTAACGTGTGATTGCTAGCCAGGTAGCTAGCTAAACACTTGTTAGCTTTCACTCCCTGACGCGCAAATTGCACTCGTCTCGTTAGCCAACGACGTGCTGTCGACATGAGAACGTAAACTTGGTACTCTCCTTGCAACTGTCAAATGGTTTCCCGTCTGTGAAAACTAGCTCGACGGCGGGTGGAACCAGAAGCTAACTACAGTAGCTAACTTATCTGGTTAGCTTGCTCACTAGCTAAAGTCAAAGAGAGGCAGGGCAGGTAATGTTATGTTCGTAATCATGTCAGCAGGTGCTAGGAACCGTTGAACTCTGTAACGATATAGGGACATATGAAAAGGTTGGTAAAACTATCACGATCATACGGCAAACAAACACTAACATAAACAAAAAGCAGTTACATGTTTAGAAAAACCATGTCCTCGTATGGCTTATATCAGTCTGATCCTTTTTCCTAGAATGTATGCAAGTCATTAATAGTTACTAAAGCCTAAAATAATGGGTAAAATGAGTTGAATGCGGTCCAGTTCTCAATACTCAATGTTACATCTGACACTGACGGCTGTGCTAGCTAGGACATGCCAACACTGGCATTGAAGCGCCAGGCAGGGTCCAGAGATGCAGCACTGTTTGGTAAACAAGCCACATAAACAAGGCTGTGCTGACAGATAAGCATCCACTTCTGCTCTAGTTTACCTTGTTACCTAAACTGCAAAGGGATGCACTTTGCAGGTATTGAAAAGTAGCTCAAATGAAACATTATTAATACGTTGACAACAAAAAGGGCTGTTGCTTTCAATATGTCAGCGTGGTTGTATAGGTCTTTGTAAGAAACACACAAACATATAAGTGAGCTTTGAGCCTATACAGAACTTTGATTCTGTCAAAGCTGACTAGCTAACAGCCAGGGTGGGAAATCAACATCACCCACCAGCCAAATGCTGCTAAATCTTTGGTGTAAAGTAGGGCTGGGGAATAAATCAATATGATTGTTTATCATCTTTCAGTAGGATCATATTGTGATGAAAGAATGATATTGAGTTACCGTGATACACAATACTGTGAGATTTGAAACAAAACATTTAGAATTTTATGATACCATATTATATATTACAATGCAGTACAATACGATGAACATCAATTTCATTATTTAACATGTGATTTTGTACATGTTGGCCTATCAGTCATTTATTATGATTATCATGATGGTAATTTGTCTATCGCCCAGGGTATCTACCAGCCACTTTGGGAAGTGATCAGGCATGATTTGTAGGTTCTGTTCTTCTCTATCATTATAGTTGGATGATAATTGTGAAATTGGCTAGTTCATGTTCTGATTCACCAGCCGTTGTGGCTTGTTGACACAAAAGTTAGTTTCCTCCAATGGCGACAGTTCTAGAGTTTGTATAACAACCCTTGCTGGAAAATAGGCCATAGAGGGACAACAGTTAGTTAATTCCGTTCCCAGCAGTTAATGAAGCTTTTTCTGTGTTGATACTATAATAGTCTCTGTGTGAGAGACGAGGAAGTAGAGGAAGAAGAGTTTTCCGGAAGGATCCTGTGTGCAGCTAACCACCAAATCCACAGGGATGGGAAGAGCAAGGGCTGACTGTGTTGTAATATGCTACCACTGTCGGCTAAGTCTATGTTTCAAGCAAAAACACACACTCAGACACACACTCTCCTACCTGCACACACACATACATTGACAGTATGTTCATTCCTGGTAACATGTTCCATGCGCTTTGGTGGACGCTTGTATCCAAACCCCCTTACAGTACAATGGGCATACATATATACCGTGGGTTTATACCATTATCCCAGTGGGACACAAACCCCTACTGTTAGTGCCATGCTCTGCCCATTGAGCTATATAGGAAGAGTCAAGATTAGTAGCTTATTGGTATACATTTTGGTGCCAATTTTATTGTATCACCAAGTCGAGCACCAAAAGTATTCTTGTTGTAGTCATAAAAAAACGGACATCTGGACCACTGGGTATCTCGGGCAAAGTTTTCTTTTGTCCTTGTAAGGACTTTCAAAATTAATTATCTGAGATGCACTTCTGTGCCAATAAATTCTCAACACAGCATTCTGTTGTTAGGGAGCGATTCCTCGCCATGCACTGTCAACGTGGTGTAATTGATCATAATCCCCCTGTCAGTGCAAGTTGCCTACTTTTTGACCTACCTAAACCATAACCTCCCAAGGTCAGCATTCATCAAGTCTGCCACAGATTGGCTGCAGAAACAAGTATTTTGTATCGACTGTCCAGTCATCGTGCATACTGAAGAATTTGGCCCATGTTTTTTGTAGGGAATCTACAGGTCCACATGCTTTTTTCTTATTGTTTAAGGCAGCAGTGGTCGCTGCTTGAAGACAGCCCAAATGTGTTTTTCTTCCTCTGCATCGATTGTGTGGCAGATATCACATTGTTGCTGACACTGACTTCCTTTTTTTACTCTTTGCTCCACCTCTCTGTATTTATACTACCCTACCAAGGCAAACGGCAACAAAATATGTTTGTGTTTTAATGGTCATAGGTCATGTCTATGTCTTAGATTTCACATGAACAGAAATTATGCCCACATATGCTACTAAACATGAACACTATCCACTTCTGTACCAACAATGGGACATAAACGTTGAGGTCATTTCTCAGTTTCTCTGGCATTGTAGGGCTCTGTGGCCCTTGGTCACTTTTTCCCCTCTTATTTTAGAGGCTGTCACACAGGCGGTAATCCCTTCAATCACCCACCGTTATCAGTCAACATGGATGAAGCGAGCCTCACGCCCAGTCATCCATAATTTATTCTGGCCAATGACTGGGTGCGACGCATGCTTCCATGAAACTCTACCTGTCCTCCAGTGTCTTCCAAGCCTCACCCTGACTGTGTGATGGACACTTTGACTGGCAGGTAGTGAATCTGACATTTTATCCTCCTCTGTGCAGGTCAAATGAGGTTAACAATGGGCACAGAACATCAGTTGTATTCCTGAATTGATAAGAAAATAATGGAATTGATAACGGTAAGGCCAGAATTAACAGGCTTCTGAACACTTTATTCCTATCGTAATGCCCATTTAGGTCAGTACTGATTGCCCCAATTCTTAAAAACAAAACACTCAGAAAGAGACTTGTTAAATCTACAACATGCTCATTTGTAGACAAATTAAGGTAATAATCATGTTTAAAGAAACATTTAATTTCTTCCAAAAAATGTGATAAAAATTGGTGTGGAATTTATTTTAAAATTGAATTTGGAATTGAAATCCAAACATTACTGAGTCCAAGTTCAAACTGGCAGCCCAGTCTGTGGCGGCAAAGTACCTGGCTTCAACCACAAGCTGTCTATTTGAAAAGCTGCCTCATCTAAACATGTCCAGGTTTCATTCAGCCTTCCATTTTGGCTCCGAAACGACAACATGTTAATACCCAGAAAATATAATTTCTGTGCTTCAAAATAGGCTAGTAGAAGGTAAACGGGTGATGTCTGTCATTTTGTCCATTGTACAGTCTAAGAAAGTGTGAGTCGGGGGTGTGATTCCAATCCATGCTAAAAATGTCTGCAGTCATGGTACTGTTGGATGCTTTGGATAAAAGTGTTATGTCAAATAGTATATAATATTATAAATATGTATTTGTGTTTGTTTTAAACTGCTCAGAGTGCCAGATGACACAGGACAATCACAGGAAAGTATAGTAGATTTCTTGTACTTTTTCATGATTGACTGCTTACCTGACACTTTCTTGTTCTGATGACCCCGGTACCCCTAGAAGGATAGAGCAAATGCTAAAATATATTTGCAAAGACTGTATGGCTAAGTCTGTTTTGAGTGGGAGGCGAAGGGGAGCACTGCATGCTTGCAGCATCAGCCAGTGGATTTATTGTCTCTCTCCCCTCCCAACCCCCTGTCTCTCTCCCATGATACCTGGCCTTTCGCTCCATAAACAAGGCCAGGGCTGCTTTATGGCAGCAGGAGAGGCGAGGGTGAGCAGAGACAGTTTAACATTTGCAAGCTCTCTGGTTCTGTCTACCAGGCCAGGCAGCCAAGAGAAAAGAGGTCAACTCCCAGAGAAGCTCCCAGAAGCCACTGGATTTTTAGATTTAGGTTTAGGCTTAGTTTATTAGCACATACAAATGAAGAAAAAGAAAATGCAAACCGCGTGGGTAAGACGATAAAACTGTAAGGGGCTTATAATAAACGTCTCGCCCCAAATGAAAAGATGAAAAAAATAAAGATGATAAAAAGAGGAGGAATAAAAATCAGAACAATTCTCAAGAAAGCAATCGTTCAAAATGAGACTTGTTTGACTCTTGACCTTTTCCACTCACAGTTGATCAGTGTGATCACTCGTGTCCCAGATAGATTACCTCGACACAGAAGCAAACACCACGTCACTTCCCTGACAGTCCTCAGAAGCCGAATCCCCTTTTTTGGTGCTGACCGCATTGTGGTTTTTGTGTGTGTGCGTTCCCAAAATATGCAGTTAGAGTGAAAACTGGGACATGTTCGGTCCTAGATTAAATCCAGTTGCTCTTCTCTCTGGGGAAATGTCTGGGATGGAGCGGAGGGTGGGTGGTTGGTGTGCAGAGGTCCAAACGGGGCACCCTACCACTTAACCCTCATTTCTCTTTTCTCTCTTTTCCCCTCCATTCCTTCCCAGGAAGAAGTCCCAGAAATGGGATGAGATGAACATCCTGGCCACGTACCACCCGCCTGACAAAGACTATGGCCTGATGAAGATAGATGAGCCCAGCACGCCTTACAACAGGTGAGAGGCTTTAGTTTAGACATGTTCCTTCGATGGCTGTTCCTCTTTATCCTATGGAGGGGTGCTTAAAAAACCCCACAATGATGAAATACATTGATAAAGTGATAGAAATGAGCAAACAATCTGCAGGTGAGATAAAAAGTGAAAAGCAACAGAATCTAAATGACAGGTGAAACACCATGCTGGAAAATACAGCAAGCAAGATCGATAAAATGACAAGAGAAATAAAAATAAAATGTGGAGGATGTGTTTGTGTGTGTGTGTGTGTGAGTGTGAGGTATCAGTAGGGTTGTGTGTGTGTGCGTGGAGAAGGTGATAAGGAGGAACTCAAGACTACCAACTGGTGAGTCTTGCCAAGAGCTATCGTCCAGGTTTCACTTTTAAAGCTTGAATGCACTGGAGGTAGTTTAAGGCATCATTTGATGCTCAAAGCTTTTCCTCTTCAGTACAGAAAGTGATGCATTGGTTCGCTGCTGTTATCAAAACGTTTGTTCCAGTCAAAAATGAGATATCAAAAGTGAGCTATAATCTTATAGAATGATCGCTGACATGAAAGTAGAACTCATTTAGGAAAGTAGTCCCCCCCCCAAGAATGTAAGGTACTTAAGAATTGACCCTTAAAATGATCACATACTGTAGTTGGTTTAGAGCTCTGGCCAGTGCAAGTTGAAGAGAGTATAGTTGGTGTGTGTTTGTGGTGTCTCAACGGGTATGTAATCCAATATGTCAGGGTGCTGCAGAGAAGGTCACCCTTGTCACAAGCCTTTCTCCCTTTCTTTCTCCACATTCCTCTTCCTCTCCTTCCCCTCTCTCTGTTCTCCCCACCCTCCATCCCCTCATTGTCTGGTTATCTGTCTTCGCTCTACTCTCTTCTCTCCGATCTCCTCTCTCACACCCTCATCCTCCCCTCCTCTTCTCTTTATTAAATACAATTCTGTCTAGCAGGATGGTGGGGGACGACGATGACGATGGCACGTTGAGCGACTCGGACAGCCACGCTGCACTCACAGCCGATGACCTGGCATCAAAGTAAGAACCACAACAGCAGGAAGGGAGGGATGGATGGGTGGGGGTGGAATAGAAGAGGGGAGAGCTGGGGAGCGGGAGAGCGGATAG
>OMOT01030328.1:0-11603 GCA_900312575.1 Acanthochaenus luetkenii | reverse complement strand
CCAGTGCATACGAACATAGTCCAGGAGAAACACACTTAACGTCCAGGAGAAACAGGGGTATAAACCGAGGGTGATTCATGGATCGCTCGTAATCCCCAGCTCTCCTGATCCTTCCCTGTCTCTCTAAGTCCCACACGTTAGCTCACGGGCACACTTCTCTCCTCACGGTCACCTCAGCTTCAGACTGTTGCACCCACCACGTCACCCCTTATACCTCTCTTTCCCCCTCTTTATATAGGGCCTGCTCTCGGCCCCAATTGGCCCTGTGCTTCACCCTTTTCACCTTCCCCACCTGAATCCTGTTTGGCTGAGTAGGGAGATGGCTGTCCCTGGGCTCTAGCGCCCCTAAAGGCACCTGCCCACACTGCTCTACTCCACCCAAACTCCCTCTGTCCGCCACACTGTGTTCAATGATATTCAGTATTCAAAGTATTTAATATCTTTGAATAGAGTTTAAAATATTTGAACCAGCTAAGGTACAGTACACTTGCCTCATAAATATATTATTCAACTACACTTTCACTCGTAGTTTCACCATATTCATGATAGAGGGCAAACTGAATTTGTCTGCGGAGCATTTACACGTATTTTGTGAAAAATGTATGTTTCTGCCCCACAGACACCATCTTTTCACCATAGACGTCCAGTTAAGTATGCCCTGCAGCGCTCATAAAACCTCCACGCTGTCCTTGCACACCTTGGACCCACCGATGCGTTTGATGGGTGCTGTCTTCGGTCTGACATTATTTTGTTAATTTTTCATCTTTCTTGGTCTTTCCCTGTGCATAGCAACCTTAGACTGTGCTTGTGTGTGTGTCCACGTTAGTATGAGTGTTACGCGTGTGTGAAAAAGAGTAAAAAAGGGAGAACAAAAGAGACTGTGTGTGTAAGCATGCATGTGTGAATGTTGGTGCGCACTTGTACACATCTCTGTGTTTGCCGGGACAGCAAGGCCAGCGACCAATATTTCATTCTAAGCAAACTGCCTTGAGCAGTGATAAGTGTCACTCCATACTTCCCCTGGTATCTTTTGATTGAGGGACAGTTCAAATAACAACACCACCCCTAGGCGGCACATATCAAGTGAGTTTAACACCGCTGAACGGCATTCTGCATTGAGTGCCACAGCCGCAGCTCCTCTCCTCAGGTAGCAATTTTCATTGGGTTGCAGACAACAAAAGAAAAGGTGCTGTGCAATCCCGTGTGTGTGTTTGACTGATGGACCACTGCAGCTGCAGCACAATGGAGAGGAGAGCAAATTGAAAGCAGGTAATCACAGACATTGGTAGTCCATTCTGCTTCTCGCACCCAAGAGACGTAACTGGACAACTGGAGTGGAGGGCAGGGAAAATAATCAGAAACGCGGTTGTCCCCCCCTTTGCCATTAATCTGATATGGACCGGTCCCAGAGTGGAAACTATTGGCCAAACAAATTTATTTGTGAGGTGGGTTGCCTTCCTGGACTCTTTTATTAATGTATAATCCCCCAGCATTCAACATACATTCTCTCTCCCTCCTACCCCTCACCTCATCGTTCTCTCGCTGTTGTCCATTACATTAGAGATAACCTGCGCACTCTCTCTCTCTCTCTCTGAATCATGAATATTACAGTTTCTAGTGGTAGTCTGATATAAAGTGCTTTATCTGTCTGATGACTGTTTCATCATCTGGCAGCTTATTTCTCTCTCTGTCTCTCTCTCTCGATGCGGCAGGAAGTACAAAGGTCCTCCAACTCCAGCAGTGAATTAGTAATTTCCAAGCCGAGGGAAGAGAAATGCGACCCAAGCGCCAGTGCAGTGATTAAGGCCATATTGACAGCTGGATTAATTCCCGATTGGCTGGCACAAGGGCAGCCTTGGTTACCCTGCCTCTCAGACAGAAAGCACTTCCCCTTAAAGAGTTCTCTGCCCATTGTTTTCCCACCCCTTCTGTCTCTCACCTATGAATTCTCTCTCATTTTGCTGGCAAATTCGTTTCAAAGTAGGAGCTCGTTTCCCCGACCAAAGGGCATCGAAGGTTGAGTCGTATATAATTCTACATTTGTCTTGGAAACGTAGTGAGATGGCATATGAATCACTTTTATGGCCACTAGTGTGCATGAACCACGCAGCCGCTGTAATATCTTGTCATTCACACAACGCTGAATGCCACTGCACTGCTGCCACTTTAGCCGTGAGCACTTCCATGTTCCAAGGGGAGAAAATGACGACACCCCTCCTCACAGTAATGATAACATTTGGAACCCAGGACACGGGGAAGCCGGGTAGGGCGATTGTCGAGCTACCAGCTGCCGTCAGTCAGGCACTGTCACAGAGAGACGGCAAAATGCCAGGATGTCTGATGCCCTCATGCCGCTCTGTGCCTGACAGCTGCCAGCAACTGCCCAAAAGCTGGGGAAGAGTCAAGAGCGAAAAGTGATGGGAAACATTGTCTTTGAGGCGAGTTGCCATATTTCGGCCCAGGATGATGAGGTGGGTGTCGGCTGTGGCATGATGGTGAGCAAACAGCAGAAGCGTGTAAACACATATCCGCTGAAGATGCATGTACATGGGGACAGACAGCCTGACTGGCTGGCACAAGGGCACCACAGTGAAGTGAACACAGTGAACAGTGAAATAGATTACATCATTCAGCATTCAAAAGTAACAGATTTACATTGGTAGGAGGCTGTAATCAGATGAAGGATAAACAGGCCTTTGACAGACAGATACATGGACACATTGAAACACGTACGCAAATACACACTCACACACACACACACAAAGATGCACATGAACACAAACATAGCAATCAACGTCAATGTGAGATGCGTTGAGGTGCAGTGTGTTCATTCGTCTGTCATCACACCGTTTGACGTGCCCAGCTGCAGAGCACAGCGCTTTCCTTTTACCTGTTCCAATTACCAGGCTGACGGAGAGAAAATGTTGGCCCCGTTGACGTTGTGGAGAAATTGAACTTACTCATGCCCTGATTGAGCAAGGTAAAGAGTTGGGTCTGGGAGTCAAGCGGCCTTTTAGGGATTATTTTAAAAGACTAACTCGACCATGTTTGAAGCCACACAAAATCAATATTTTCTCAAAAGCCTCTCTGAACACTTGACTAAGAAAATAAAAACACAACATCAGAAAACACAGTGCTTCTTTGAACAAACATCACACTAAAGAAAATAGCACTTTAAGCCTGAGTAAACATTCCGCCTGTCAACAGATAACTTCATAAAACCTTTTGTGATATATTTTTTATAAATCATCAAGGGTGGTCTCTAAGGCTAAATGATTCATTTTGCAAAGTAGTTGATGACGGACCATTAGATTGTATCTTCCTTTGAGTGCTTTGAGCACAGCATGTCTCGCGTGCCAGGCCGTGGAGCCAAGCCATCTGCTTCACGAAAGGCTCACTGTAACAGCTGAGCCTCCTCGGCACCTCTAGACTCCGTGACTTCATCCCAGACGTCGGTTTTCCCCCTATTGGGATGGACCTGCCTAGACTGGCGTGGGCGAGGCTTCACTGCCTCCGGACCGGCATTGGGCGTTTCCGCTCATCGATGCACAGATGGGGCCTGGCTTCTTGCGCGGCCTGCGAGTGTGGCACAGAGGAACAAACCACAGACCATGTCTTTCTGGAGTGCCCGATAATTGGTTCTGGACGAAATATAGTCCGGGTGAACCCCCCCTAGGCTCGGGTGGCAAAAGAATAGCCCCTCGGCCCGAACACGGGAGATTAGAACGATGAAGATCTTACCCAATCGCAGGAGGGAGGAGTGCTTTGCAGACAGATCACATTATATTATATGGAAATAATCTGCATTATGGTACATGACAGCGACATTCCCATTTTTACTATACATTATATCTGAAGGTCTAAGAAGGTCATCCAGATCAGCTGAAGCATAGTAAAAAGCCTAGATGTCCTTCAGAGTCTGTGCTTATTTTTCTCTCCTAACTTCCTCCATCACTTCCTCCATGCTTGTCTGCCTTTTATCTCGGTGTTTTCAGTGTGCGGCACATCCACTCCAACGTCTGTCCATGTCAAGCCCTCATAGAAAAGTCAGCATGGGAAACTGAATTCATACAGCATAGCATTGTGGGGCACTAAGAGGATTTGGACAAACCATCAGTTTGGAGACCTTACATTTTCAAATTAACACCTTTGATATGGCAGAGGATGTTCAAGCTTTACTAACCATACATTTACAATGATATCAAGTTATTCAAATATGCGGCGGGTGGCTCAAGCCTTTAAAAACAAAATGTTAGCACTAAAGAGTGATTGTGTCAAAGGTTTATGGACATCAAACTAATAGCTTTAGTCATGTGCCTCTATTTTGACATGAGCCACTAGAGGCACAGTCATAACAATTCATATACATTTTAAAAATTGGCAAAGCAGTGATTTTAAAGTGTGACATGGGATCTCAGCAGTAGGCTTCAAGTTGCTGACAAATGCAATGCAATATGAGTTTCACATGTAGAAATCCAGCAAAATTGAATTAATCATCCGAATTTCTCCAATATGCGTTTGGGTGCATGATTTATATGCTGCGTGTTTGCAAAGCTTTCTTTCACTTACCAATCGTGAGTAAACAACATGCAGATGTAGGAATTTAGAAATTTGCTAAACTGATACTTTACACAATTGCTCTCTTCTGTAAGATTGTGATGTTCATGGATTATTGCTGCACCAACAACTTATCCAGCATCCAACACCCCACATAAAAGTCTAGACCCTTTCTCCCAACAAAGACACATTACAACAATCACAGATTGAAGTTTGAAGAAAGATCCTCCAGGAGCAGTGATCACAATGCCCAACTGACTTCCCCCTGTCCTTGGCAGTGGGTCTCCCTTGCCGGAACACACAGTCCAACCCTTTGGTTACCACTGCATCACATCCCCAGCTGCCAGCCTCTTGCCAGGCCTACCCGCCACCATCTGACTGCCTTTTTATGCCAGGGAAGGACAGGGTGCACCACCTCCTCTGCTGAGGAGACCAAGTCTTCTGTGAGTGTCGGCAGGTGAAGCGGCCCCGATGCCCTCTCGCCAGCCTTAACCCTCTGACTTGTCAAACAAATTGCTCTAAGCAGCTGTTCCCCAATCTGCCTGCTGGGCTGAGTGTTGTGCTCCGCCGCCACCACTGCGCCCCAATTCCCCCCACTGCTGTGTTTCTGCTCAGACACCATAAGGACGGCCATACGCGTAGCACCCGTCACCACAGTTGAAGGAAAGGACTTCAATTGCAGTTACCAAGTGGTGGCGTAATTACATATTCTGTTATTATTCATCTAAATGGAAAATCACGCAGCGATTCTGCACTGTAATTTCTGTCAGGAAATGATGTGCTTCAACTGCCGCAATTTGTGCAAAGTGTACATTCCCATACCACTTTGCATCTATGGCAAATTGCCTATTGCTACACAATTGAGAGGCTGGGACTTTTACAATATTCACTCCCAAGATAGAAAATAGAAGTTAATCATGACAAATGGCAATACTGATAGTACACCCTGTGGATCAAAAAGGTTTTGCCGAATCACACTATAAGGGCAAGTTTAAGGACCTTTGTTTAATGAAACCAGAGTAAGGAGATTTTTTTCCCAGGGTGCTACAGTGCTTCCAAGGATTTTTGTTGTGGTTTGTTGTTGTTGCTACACTGGAAATGTTATACAATGACAGTGAAATGGAATAAACAGTGAATGAAATGTCTATTTCTGGTTGTAGATATGGTATCAGATTAGCAACAATGATTTAGAATTATTATTTAATGCAATAATTTAATTTGTATTGCTTAAATTGAATTATTGAATTCAACATTTTTATTTTGACATTCATACATTCATCTTCTAAGTATTCATATCAGTTTCAACTCGCAGAAAGCTTTCAGATTCAGTTGTCAATTTCAGTTCTCTAATTGAGATTCAGATTTTTCGATGGCACATCCAGGCCACTAGGCCAAAGCAGTGTGGTCTAGCATCGATAAAGTGGATTTTAGCACTTCCCACAATACTTGTTGTTGTTCCGGTGACAATCGGCTAACTTCCACTCCATGAATTTCGATCTGTAGTGTGGAGAGCTGGTCAGTACTATGGCTGTTTTACGATGAGCACGATGAGTTTCCAGGCGGGTAAGAAAGGGAGAATATATACTGTATCGTCATAGTGAGTGTAACTTGTAAAACAAAAAGTGCCTTAATTTACAAGTCTGTTTAGTTACATAACAGTACGACTGTCCAAGTTGGCCGCTAGCAAATAGCCAGGTAAGCTAACTTGCACAGCCAGGTATTCATTTCCCTCTGTTGTCATAACGTGAAATTGAGTGAGCAGCAGAAGTTATTTACTTCACTCTGCTTTTCAAATCACATGTTATATCTAACAGAGCAGTAGTAATTTGTCGATTTGTCTAAATTACCAGCTAATGTTAATATCGTAACGAGGGTTCGACGCGAAAGGGGTGTAACATTTAGTTTTTAAGCTCTTGATGAGATGTATGATTAAAAACACATTACAACATTGAAATAAATGGGAAAACTGTAAGTACAATATCACATAGACCCATTTATCACAGAGTTTTGTTTGTGCTCCTGTGAAATTGTTATATTATCACCTACCCCCCTTTTGTGCCAAACCCTAATATTTCGACTGTGCAGATATACTAAGGCGTGTCGTTAATTGAGCCAAACAGCCTTTTTTTTCTGGCAGAAGTTGACTTTATATTTGTATTCTTTTCAGGAAAATCCAGCCCTGTTGCATCAGATCTAAACGATGTACCCTCAGTATTTATCAAGAAACCAAGGACATCAAGAACGTGTACCGTCAACTCCTGCGATACCTCCTCCCAGCAATGTGAGATGCAGAATGTTGTAGCATGCTAAATCAAATGTAGCCAAAACCAGACCAGTCTTTATTTGTTGATGTATTTTAATGAGGTCCCTGAAGGATGCAAGACAGATAGATAGCATTCCATTCTACCACTCCAAGACCCCAAAGCAAACTCACTTCTCTTACTGAAGGCCTCATCTATTGCCCCAGTTTCCACTTGTGTCCCACTTCACTCTATCTCCACCTTATCCCATACCATCTTCACGCCCCCTATCTCCCGCTCCCATCTGCTCTCCACTGACCTTTCCCTCCTCTTACCCCTCCACGCCCACCCTATCCAGAATCCCATCTCGTCCTCCACCTCATTCCACTGTCTATTTCTCTTATCCAGCATCAACCCCCCGGCACATCACACCACCAGTTTCCCCTTGCCCATCTCTTCCTACTCTTCTGTCTCATTCCATCTTCCTCCCAATCCCTCCATCCTCTTTGACTGTTAACAGTTGAGCAGCTTTTTATTCTCCGATGGTTAGCCGACATTGGTCTTAATTGCGATGGCCTTTGGTGTGGACTGGTGCCCGGGAAGAACAGGTGCTTAATGTTTAGGGGTGTTTCACATCAGAGGAGAGACACCGCACCCCACCACCACCCCCTCCCGGCCGATCTAATGGCCCTCAGCCGGGGGTGAGTGATGATATGCTAAAGATTTCCTGGCAAGGTGATCGACCTGGCAGCATCCCTATTTGTTAACAGTGCACTAGTGGCATAGGAAGGGGAGAAGCTAGAGATGTAATTACTCTGAAGCCCTCTAATTTGGCCTTTATTATCTGTATTATTCGATAAAGATTTGTATTAGTTGTGAGTGATTTTTGGAAATCCTGGGATTTGTAACTTTGCTCATTAGGATCACTGACCAAACATGTCAGAAAGTTTATGCAAATCTCTAATGAAGCTGAGAAAACATGGGCTGATGATTTGGGTATTATTTATTGGGGCATTTTGGTAAACATAATATGTTTAATTAATGACAGGGCTTATAGTCCCTACAAAATATTTTTCGTGGTAAAAAGAGAAAAGGCTACCTCTTAATTGTCACGACAAATACCCTTGAGGGAGAGTGGGTTGTTACTGATTCCTACATAAAGCCAAAGAAACATGTCAGTGGTGTCCAAGTTCCACATGGTTGGGAGAGGAACAGTGAAAATAATAGTGTAAACATAGTAAAAAGTTAACAAACATGCCTGCAGCTTGAGAACATGTCTGTGGTAGAAAATCCACATTTGCACATTTATATACTGTACATTTAGATCTAGCAAATGCATATTCCATATCTATGAAACATGTACTTATATAACAATATATATATATATTTCTATGTGTTCTTATGACCTGAAGATATACTGTGGTAAACTGTTGAACTGTGTTAGGTAAGGATTGGGCATGAAGTCTGTTATTGTTCAAACTGAGGCACACCATGGCCTTATATGGAGAAGGTTCCTAGGAACAGGATATTCAACAAGGAAAAAACTAAGTGATGAATAAGCTTGTGTGGGTGAGAGAGCACGGATCTGGAATAAAAACTGCACACTTCATATTGACCAATGGAAGGCATCTGGACAGTCTTAAGAATAACGTCTTAACCAATCAGGCCATAAGGGGCATGGGTCTTGCCATCAGGAAGCCAATGAGAATAATAATAGAGAGACAGGATGTGTGTTCATATGATGTGTATGCCAATATCCCATTGCACTAATAAAAATGTCAGACTGTTGCTACATTAAAAAAATGAATGGCTCACAAGACAAGTTGAAACGTGCAGCAGAGAAGCCATTGTAGACCTAAACTGTGCCAGTGTAAAACCTGCATCCCCATAGGTACAACACCTGTCTATAACGTCCATTTATTTTTTCATTTGACTGGTTCAAGCCTCCTGAACAAATCAGTGATTTTAAGATCCATGTTAAAATGTTACAGTACCCTTATATGAGACTGTGAACCATCAACCTCTGACATTGGCTGCCCCAGGAATGCGTAGTTACCACCAGCATTCAGGCTTTTTTATTGATGTATTATTGCTAGTTTTAAACAATTGGAATTCATTGTTGAAAATTACAACCGTGGACCTAAACTTATATATCACACAATTTAGTTCATTTATACTACAATGGCTTTCAGAATGATGTTGCAATGTTGAACATTAAGTTTTGACTTATCACTTACTGTGGACAGAGAAGTGTCCACACCCAACACCGTAAATTAATTTGGGCAAATAGGATTCTATAGCTTCTCAGTTAGTGGAGATGGGACTCTTCTATGTTGGAGCCCCACTTTGTGATTTAGGCTGAAAAGACGGGTGTATTTTTACATGAAATTTGTGCTAGACAAATAAAATCATGAGCTGGTGCATCAGAAATGGCACAGTCATTTTGAATGGAAAATAAAACCTACCCATTACACTTGAAGAAATAAAAATAGACTGTTCCTTTGTACTTTTTTCCACACCATTTCTAGCCCTCCTAGAGGAGCAGATAGTTTGCCATAATGTGTCATGTGCAGAGCAGATGAACTTTGACCATCGTTACCCTCCATACCTGTCAAGGAGGGTGACAGGGGTTAATTGGAAACTAAACTGCAATGCCAAGGAACTTCTTGTCCAAGTTCATGTGCAAGGTAATGAGCAGGCTGCCTGTCACAGATAATTACTGCCATGGCATCGGTGAAGAAGGTTTTTTGACACTGTAATGATTTGTTAGAGAATCTGCCAAATATGTACAGTACTCAAAAAGTGTAAACTTGTTCTTTTTCTTTTTGCTGGACATTATCATCTGGATTTTTTGCTCCTCGTTTTTTCAGTCAATGTCATGACTAAAGAAAATCCAACGGATCACACCTGCCACCGAATGTAGTCTAAATACCCTGCTATAATTTGTATTCACCCATGTGCCTTATTGCCATAGACTATACAAACATTTACATCTAATTGTAATATTTCCTCAGCTTTTTCAAGCAAATACAGTAAAGCTGACATTAGCGTCAGGCATGGCAGGGCAACAGGTGTTATCTTCTGTAAAGGCTTTACGATATGGCAGAGCGTTGTCACGTTGCAATGGCTTTATGCAAGATAATGATGACTTAATGCATAATGTGAAGTCAATCGAAGGTAGATTTGACAAACCACATGTGGCTGAGGGATATACTGTAGTTTTAATAGGGAGGCTGTGGTTGTTGTTTTTGTAAGAAGGATATGCTTTTGAAATCGTCTGATTTGTCAATCCCACCCTATTCTCTCGACCAAGGCACCCTGAAGTGCTTTCCTTTTTTTCCTTTTCCTGCACTCTCACAGCATCCACCAACTATTTAAGGGTCCAAGCAGGAATGTGCGAGGCATTTTATTGTAAGTGTCAGTCTTCCTAGGATAATTTTTTCTTCACTGTTTGCAAATGTGGCAAAATTTGCCAAACCGCCCCGTCGATCTTCACAAAACTTTGCAGTATGGTAGTACTATTGTCAGAGCAGACAAAAAGACCAAATTAGACCGATCAGTCAACAGGGGGCGCGACAGCATTCAGTAGAAAATGCAAAATTTGAACAGCCATAGCTCATTCCCTGATTGATCAATCGTCATCTTGTACACATATGTTTCTCCTCACAAGGAACAATTTAGCCTCAAGAACCCATAAGCTCCACCTACTTACATTTTCTGTGAAAATAACGTAAAACCCTGCTCCTCCTTACATTTTCAATCTGCACGAAACTTGGTACACATAATCTATGGACCAATATCTAAACTCCTCGCAATTGAAAAGTTTGTACATCAAAAAACAAAGTCACTATGAGCCAATGAAATCGCGATGGCCGTGGCTTTTCACAAAAAAGTGTATACCTTCTGAACGGTTTCACGTAACACCACAAAACATTATATGCATATCAGGACACATAAGCAGAGGCTTAAGTTTTGTTGGCGGCACGGTGGCGCAGTGGTTAGCACTGTCGCCTCACAGCAAGAAGGTCCTGGGTTCAAATCTCGCTTGGCCCTTTCTGTGTGGAGTTTGCATGTTCTCCCCGTGTTCACGTGAGTGGGTTTCCTCCGGGTGCTCCGGTTTCCTCCCACAGTCAAAGACATGCAAATATATGTGTTTGTGTGTAGTGTGGTGCATGGTGTGATGTACTATGTATATGATGCATGCAATGTATACTTGTATGGGGGTGGCAGTAGCTCAGGAGCAGTGACGTGCGGTGAGGTTCATGGTTGGTGAGGCACTGACTCCTTTAGAGTCAGATTTACAAATATATAAACCCAAAAGGGTAGCTTATTCAATTGGCTCATATCTCATCAGCATTATTCACACACACACACACGTAAGGTACGTATGAAAAGGTAGGTAAAGATAAGAAAAAACGTTACAATTACAGCAGCGAGAGAAAGCGGATAGAGGGCATTTGCTCTGCACCCTCCGTGTGTTGGCCGTCGCAATTCTACAATTCATACAACACAAATCACGTGGCTAATGACGTTTGAAACTCATGAAACTATTACGAGCCCCATCTAACGACCTCTAATGAGCCACCAGATCTCTATCCTTGCATGAAACTACATTCGAAAAATACATTTTGTTTTCTACATGATCAGTTTATTGTCTCACACGTCCTAAATCATTCAATGAACCACAGTTTTAGCAAAGTCTTAAGAAGCAAAAGCTTGGGTTCGATGTCACGCTTCAAAACTACTAAAGATTGTAAGACCAACACGCTACCGCTCGACTACGGAGCCTTGACTTCATTAGGTGAA
>OMOT01030327.1:11513-32066 GCA_900312575.1 Acanthochaenus luetkenii | reverse complement strand
CCAGTAGGTAGTCAGGCTCCAGTAGACTGTCCAGTAGGTAGTCAGGCTCCAGTAGACTGTCCAGTAGGTAGTCAGGCTCCAGTAGATAGAATACAGTAGACTGTCCAGTAGGTAGTCAGAATACAGTACTGTCCAGTAGGTAGTCAGGCTCCAGTTAGACTGTCCAGTAGGTAGTCAGGCTCCAGTTAGACTGTCCAGTAGGTAGTCAGGCTCCAGTTAGACTGTCCAGTAGGTAGTCAGGCTCCAGTAGATAGAATACAGTAGACTGTCCAGTAGGTATCAATAATGATAGGACTACATCAGCTCATTGCTTCCCACACAAACTGAACATTGAAACTTGTTCCAAAGCTGCATCTCCCCCCCACACACACACACATACATACACACACTGAACAGAACATAAATAACTAGGGTATGCACATACATTATTATAAACCTGTTCAGAGGATCTAATGTAACTATCCCCTGTGCTATTTCAGGATTAAGCGCTGAAAACAGAAGCTTGAGACACACGGTTTCATAAATAGCTTTTTGTCTCCCTCTTGTGGAGGAAAGCGACTTGAGTAAAAGTTTGCATGGGATTTTTCAATCCATCCCTTCTATACCATTACCTTCAAGACAAGAACACAGGGGCCAATCCCTGCGATTGAGGATTAGTGATCATGATCTAAATGTTGAAAGAGGGAGACAAACGGCTGCGTCGCACCTATTTCTATCCATCAAGTCCAAAATACTGAAGTATAAGTAAAACACACTCCCCAGAATTTGAAAGTACATTTCCTAACTTCTATTCCCTCCCAAGTTCATTAAGAAAACCCCCAGTGGTTTTGGGTTTCATTGTGTTGTCAGAACATTTAGTGTGTAAATAGTCCAGGATGCATCACATATGATATGAATCAGTGTGTCGACAACATAGCGTTCAGCTCTACACTGAAACACACCTAACGACAACAATAGTCTCAGATGTCGTTCCCATCAGGACAAATCCTTCAGGCGATCCCAACCCAGAGAGTCGGAGACGTGCTGCTGCTCTTGCAGGCTCGTTTCCATGGCAACGTGACCTACAAAGTTAGCTCCCCGCAACTTACAGTAGTTTATTGCGATGATCGTCAGGTCTGCCTCCTGTTGGAATGCGGTGGAATGGAGCTCAGATTTCCAAACTCTTCTCTGTGCGTCTGTGTGTCTGGGGGGGGGAGCGGATGTTTAGCCTGTCCTTGTGTGTGTGTGTGTGTATACACTCACTTATTGTTTACACTGCTGGATCGATAGTCTATATAGTACACGCAACCGTGTATACAGCGCGCGTGTGTTTTCATCGTTCCGAACCTACCATTCAGTCCCAATTCCAGCGACGACCTAACAAATGAACATTGCGCTGCGTTCACGTGCCGTGGGAAATATCCCGATTCCGAGTTGAGCGCACGTGAGCGAAAGAAATGTACTATATTTATAATTGAAATGTATCACTGCGCGTATACAATCCCAACTTCCGGTGAGGTCACATTTGGCACTCTGCTCCTGATTTCTAAATAAACAATTTTAACAACTTAAAAGTGTTTTTACGTGTGAGTAATCGGTGTGGGCCAACGAACATTTCGGGTTGGCGTTTTGAATGTCAGTGTTTTCCTAGACTGCCAAATAGCCTACAGCTCCAAGACTCGGGAAACGGGTTGTTGTTGTTGTGCCGTGAAGAACGGGCCACGGAAAATCACCCAACATGCCACACAATTGCCTATCAACACCGATAGGTGTCGCAAAAGAGCAACTATAAAGGACCAGACAGAGACCCACCGAGCCCGATGCATTTAAGGGAATATTTTCTACAGAATAAACAGTGCGACGTTACACTTTAGGATAGTTTCGTCTGAAGTCGGCCAGTCTTTAGGTCGGTTTAAAACTCATGTGGAAATACTGAGCGTGTTTTAATACGACAATTGCTGCAGATGAATGAAGTCTCAGTTCAAAGGTGAATGCCGGATGTTAAGGGGACTCTTGTTCCCTCGGTGAGGCCTGTCCTGCTTATGAAGTCTAACAAAAACCCCAAAAACGTCTCCAAACGTAAGGGTTTGCTATAAAGTTGACACACTTTTAGGTAGCCACAATCCATCCATCCATCCATTTTGGAGCCTATCCCAGCATGCATTGGGCGGAAGGCAGCGCGTTGGGCCACAACCATTATCTGATTATTTTAGTGAATGCATTGCGTTAGAAGCCTCATATCACTTGATAAATATAGCTCAACTTGATTTGAAGGCATGTCAGCCATAGTTAGTAGTGATAGTTATAGTGATTATACACGCACTGAAATATTAACAACTGTGGGAGACTGGCCTCCTATTGTGTCACTATAATATTCCTATAGGGACTTGCTGCGATATTTGTATAGTAGACCTATCGTTGTCTACTCTAGGTTCACTAGAGGCCTAGTTCTAGCTCATCAGGGTGTTCTTGTACCGATGTGTCTGTGATGAATGGAGACTTGTAGCCCGTGCGGTGGATTAGAGGGCTGAGGGGAAGGCCGGCAGCTGACTCTCTGGAGTTTCACGCGTTCAGGGCCTGCGGGGGTTTCACGCTAATTACTCCGCTTCAATGGGTTAAGCCATGAGCCTGGAACCCGTGACGGTCATGAGGGTTCCTGCCCCTCACTTCTCCCCCGCAGACTGAGGCAGAGCAGACACTTTCCAGGAGGCGACCCAGTCAGAGGAACCGTTCTCCGCAACCTCATCTGGGTAAGATGGTGTTTCTTCTTCTTCCTAACAGGAATCCCTGATACGGGCCTAACTTACTGTTGGATGATTGTTTTTATTGTATTTTATTGTGCAAAGGTGTTGGCGTCTATTTGACATAATAATGCCACTGGTGTCGGCTGAACTGGTGGTCAGTCAGCCTAACCAACGGTCCAGATGCGGTCCAGTCCCACATCAGGTGTGCAGCATCAGCTGTTGCTGTAGTTGAAGCCACTACAGTCCTGGAACCATCAGGATAACAACCACATCATTCACCAACGTGTTGTCAAGAAGAACACATCCCGCCGTCTTTCAGTATCATGGCAGCATGTTAGCCAAAATGGCATCTCTCTCTCGCCTCCTCGTGAGAGAGAGAGATGTTTGGGGTTGCTATGGAGACAACCGGTGACTCAACACCTGTACTGGAGGAGGGACATCTGGACACAGAGCAGGCACCATTTCATCGTACTTTCAAGTGACTACAACGTGTCACCATCAAGCCTACCGAGTTTCGCCGTTGTGTGAAAAGTAGCGTATAGATTAGTCAATGGCACTTTGTTGAACTTGTTCTCACCTGAAAGTTGGTTGAGTATCATCAGTGGAGTGTCCAGATAAAGTGTCAGCATCGGCGCTGCCAGCTGAAATGTGGGAGAAGGCCGGGCATGTACACGAGATCACCAACCAGATGATCATCTTGTTGAATACAAGGAAGCATTGTGGGGGTTCAACAAACATACGTTTGAAAAGGCATAACTATGATAAATGTTCACAACTGTTCCGTACTTTTATTTTAATTACATACGACTGAATAAACCAAAGGAAACACACACACACACACACACACAAAAGTATATATATATATCTTTACTGTATATACAAAATGAACAACAGCTCAATCAACCATAGTGGTAATATTTATAAATCTGCCTCTCTTGACGGTACATTATGTCAAGACATATTGTACTTGCAGAGTATATTAACAAGTCTGCTTCCCAGGTGGATGCTGTGTAATCATACCGACGGGATGCCTCGTGGGGACTTCAACATTTATTTTGCCAGCAGGCGTGGCGGATACGTCAGAGCTGAGGAGTACGTGGATTTATTTCATTTCAAAGCCAGGGCTGTAAAGGAGGGTTAACCCACCTGAACTGCACTGTACACGTCATAGTATATAAAACGGTTGTGGTCGTTTAAGAGAAAAAGCCATAAACGAATGCGTGTCTGAAAGTGTAATTGATTTTTTTGTATCTATTGGTGGTTGTTTACACCATATTACGACCACTCATAGCTTTACCCTTGTATTTGTTTACTTCGTCACTGCTCAATAATTACACAAGTTCACACCAATTGCCATTCAGTCTCGGGAAATTATTCAGTGTAATATGATTATGTTTCCGCAGAATTTCCGATTCAATTCGATTTGTTGATCGTTTCTTTGGATTGTGTTGTGTACCACAGGGCAGTGGGCATAGCTCTGCTGGTGATCATCCTGGCAGCTCTCTTCCTCCTGGGCTGCTGGTACTTCAGGAGGAGGGGTGGATACAAAAAAATCAGGGTAAGACCATCTTCTTCACATACAGCCTGAAATCAAACATTAGCCAGTTGTTCTACAGCAAGGACAACACCGGGTCACAAGGACTAGGGACAATCGCTGGGTTTCTCTCAAGCATCACAGCACAAAGATCATCTTTGGCACTGGACGTACAGTGAGATAACCATACTTTTGATTCCAATATACTTGTTGTAGTAAAACGCTTTAGTGGCACCATGGTCCACCTTAAAAATAATATCCGGTGGAACAAAGATAAGGGAGTAGTCAGTCAGTTTAAATTTGTGCAGACATTGAAAGACATGAACGAAGAATAGTTAGTCCTCCAATGGGACATATTACTTAGTAGTGGATTATGAGTAGAAATTGTGCGTTGCCTACAATTAAATTAACTGAGAAACTTTTCACCTTGTTGTTTATAGCTACAGAACACTGGTAAAAGGAGAATGTGTAATTCAGCAGGCTATTCAAATGTCTTCACATTTCAGCCATACACACGATTAAACTTTTTGGACTATAGCAAAATAATGTATCGACTCTTTCTACATTTCATACGTGGTATAAAGTGATTTCCACACTTCCCCTTTAGGGGCACATCAACTGATATGATGTGGCACAGTTATAACAGAATAGGACAATGCCATATCCAGCTGATCGCAACCAACTTCAAAGATGCATGTTCCTTTTTGTATTTGTCTTTTCACTCTGCTTCTCTCTCTTTTGCCTATACGTCGTTCTCGTTTTCACACTCGCTGTATTTTCACTCATCTCTCTTTCCGTGCCTCTCTCGACCTGCAGGGCCCCAGGCCGGGGTCACCGGGCTACACAGGAGGCCGGTACAGCGAGGCAGGACCCTCGGCAGATAACAAGATTGGTCTTAGTGACCTCAGCAGCCTCCGACCTGTGGTGAGGGACAGGCAGACAACACACTCCTTCCCTTTCTTTGACAGAGATATTTTGAAAGTCAAGCAAGAGCGGGTGATGGTAAATTGGACATTGGAAGTAAAATTATTTCTTCACTTTCATTTGTCCTTCCTTTTCACATTTCAATGTTTCACCAATGAACAACAAACCTAGTGTTTCAAACTCACTGCAACCCAGTACAGCGGGTAGTTGTTCAATACAAAGCCTGGGGGCTCTAACCGCAGCGTAGAGCACGTGAGGCTGATGCAATGGATGCCTGCGAGAAAGATTATGGTCACCAGACTAGAGGTGGGGATTAAAAACTCATTCCCAAGGTGGGTATGTGTGTGTGTTTGGGGGGAGAGGAGGGGGCATATCAGCACCTTCTCATGTGAGACATGCTGCTAGAAAGGCTGATTAGTGATGCAGCAGTTACCATAGTTTTAAGAAAAGTCCATCTTTTGAATATCTAACGTCTCCTCCCTGTATGTCCGACTCTGTTGCAGGCTCCTAATGCCCCTCCTGCCTACGAGAAGATTTCCTCAGGGCCACTGCCTCCTCCTCCATATGCCCCCTGAAGGCCATGGGCCTCTGAAGAAGAAAAGCAAACACTGTATATCAAACCCTGAACTTCATACATCTGTTGATATCTAATTATTATCAACCTTTTTTCATTTTATAATTATACCAACATATTGCTTGTGCCTTCTGTGACTGTAATCAGTATCCTACCTAACACCTAAAAGTTGTGTGAAAGAATTGTATCACTAATCACGTATGTAAACCTTCTTTCCCAGTATATTGGTTATTTCAATAAACAATCAACAGATGTCACAAAGAACCGCCCTAGAAGGAAGCAGCCCAAACAATCGTTGGGGACAGTCGCATCGTTTATTTCCATGCAGTAATGTCCACATTTGTTCAATGAAAATGTACCTGTTAAATATATTTTGAAAAATCTATATGGTAAAAATAAATAAATGTGATTTCAAAACATTTTATATGGGCTTCAAACATGTAGTACAAATTCATGTATTAGTTTATATTTCTAAAATGTACTTTTCAAACAGTTACTGGTTGAAAAAAGGACAATGTTACAGAATCTGGATACAGACGGTTGTATTGTTCAAACTGACAGATAAAGTACAACAAGTTGTTGTACCAATCAATACAATTCCAATAAATATTTCTTGAAGCAGTATCTAATGGCATTGAAAATATTACAAAAACTTTCAGCTGCAAACCATTTTATCTGCCCTCCCATTCTACGGATGTCTTACATGTCTTATTACTGGCCATGACGTAAAAAATAAAAAAACAAATCAGGAGTCCGCAACATTAATCCGAGGGCAACCCCGATAGTTTTCACAGTATATATGTCGAGTCTGCAGTGTTTGTCCGTCCGGTTTATCTACATGACCTAACCTTAGGGTTTACCCTGCCAGTCAAACTACAGCTGAAAAGCAGTTTCTTGACTAATTCCAAGAGCCCTAGAAGCAATGGTTATAAACCCTGACGGAACTAAGCAGCTGAAATATGTCTGACCAAGTCCTCACACAAGCTGGCTCGTGGTCTCAGTTCATTGGTTCACTTGTGTCTGCCAGTGAAGGCTGCAGAGAGGAATTATATGTGTGGGCGTTGGGCGGCGCTCCAGTGGAACTGCTAGGGGAGACCACCAGTGTAGCCATTGGTTTGGGGAAGGTTGGCAGGCCTGCTGGGTTGACCGGGCATTGAACTGTGTTCAAAACAGCACCATCCGGACTAACGAGTAGCTTGGATGCTACACTGGTATACTTACCTGAGGCAGAGGTCTGCAGAGAGGGCTTTCCCGGTGCTTGATTGGTCAGAACAACAGGTGGGTGGATGGTGTTATGTGTGTTCAGTGCTCTGATTGGTTGAGCTGTAGTCATTATTACAGTGCTGCTGGACGGAGGCGTGGTTGCCACAGGAAATGCTTGAAAACTGTTGACAGCGCCTCCGATAGGTGGAACTGTAGCAACGGGCAGCGTCTGCATCCTGGACACCGTGCTTACAATTGGTGGGACAGCCACTGTTGGCAATACTTGTGTCCGTGTGCCAGCAAGAATTGGTTGCGTGACTGCTGTGACCTGTTGTTTGATTGATGTGTTGCCTAGTCCTGTGTGCAGCGAAGCCTGCGGTGTAGCAGTGGAAGGTGCGAGGATCCTAAGTGCTGTCTGCTGGGGCTGTATGCCTGGGCCCAGGGTGGCCACTGATACAACTTGTTGGGCAAGGGGAGTGGAACGTAAACCTGGTGTGCCTGCTAACACAGCTGCCGGCTGGGCTATGGCCGAGGGGAGAGGGGTTAGAGCTGGCATGACCGGGTTGGGCAGGGCAACAGCAGATATGCTGGGTAAGACAGGCGAGGATGGACGTGTTGAGTATCTGGGCAAGGGAGGAGCTAGGGCGGATGAGAGGGTAGATGTACCAGGTGAACACTGGGCTCGCGTAGGTGTGCCAGCAGCTGAGCCAAGGGCTGGTGCACTGGTTATCACTGGTGAAACTAGGGCTGGTGTGCTACCTAACCTATGTGTGGTAGAGACCAGGGTGTGTGTACATGAAACAGGTGATGCAACGTTACAAGCTTGGGGAGCTGGTAACCTCGGCAGAGCCGACACATTTATTGTACTAGGTAACAAAGGTGAGCCCTGGGCAGGTGCTCCTGCTAGTCGGGCTGGCGTGACATTGGGAGTAGTTGTTAGCACAGGTAAACCAACAGCAGGTGTGCATGCTACAACAGGAGAACTTATGGCAGGCACACCAGGCAACCTGGCTGTGGGTGATCGGGGTAACGCTGGTGCTCGTGGGGCTACAGTAGCTGGGCTAGCTCCTGGGGGTGGTGCTGCTGCTGCAGTGGCGGTAGCACTGGTACTAGGCACTTGTGGTGCAGGGCTGGAGATGATGAGGACATGGCTGCCTGGGCCCAAACCCTGGGGAGGGACCACAAAGCGTGTGTTGTTGAGGAGGATCTGTGTGCCAGCAGCAAGAGGTGTGGTGGTGTTGATGACTATCCTCTGCTGGATTGTGCCAGTGGCGGTAAATGGGGTAGTGGTGGTTGTAGCCGGGAAAGGGATGGTGTTACCGGCGATAGGAGCAGGCTTTACCAAGGAGGGTGTTCGGGTGTTAATGGGAGCAAGTTGGGAGGAAGGTATGACTGGGGGAGCTTCAGTGCCAATGCCACATAGGAAATTTGGGGACTGATGGACCATGGTGGGCGTGGTGGTTTGGGCTGGGCTATTCTGTGCAGTGGTAGTGACTTGAGCAGGAGGGTGGCTGGAAACTAGGCCTGTGGCGAGACCAAGATCTTTCCTGATGATGCATCCATGCGACAGCGCACCAATGCTCTGTCCAAGGCTCGTCGTCCGCCCAGACAATTGGATTTGAACACCTGCAGACACACAAGATCGAGGTGTTTATTTGTGTCATTCCTCAACAACAGCGAGCATAACGAGAAGTCAATTTAATGTCATGGATTAAAGCTACAATGTGCAACATTTTGTCTTGAGACAGGAGTATATTGTTAGTCCAGCCCTCCTGCCCCATAGGTGGTCATGTTCCCACACCAACACTTGTCACTCATCTTGATGAGCCATCTACCCCGAAACGGCATCAAGCCCGACGCTGAGGGAACCGGCAATTTTAAAAAACGATGCAAATATTCACCTATTTTCTTATCAGGCATTGTCTGCCTCACGTTTAGCCCGTTCTTTCATTCTGACTGCTTTCCACCATTGTTGTTGTTATGACTTCCCTGCGCTTGAACAACCCAGCTCACCACTGGCCCCACCCACAGCAAATAGTATACACCAAAAAGCCAATTTCTGGCAAATGGGGGATTTACGCATGTACACACAGGGTCACAGACTGATAAAGTATGATATATCCTATTTATTTAAATGTCAAAAGGTTGCATATTTTAGCTTTAAATTTTTTTTGCACATTTCTCAATCTACATTAAAAACTCTAATAAACATTCACACATTAATGATATTCTATTGTTGCAAAACATTATAGACAGAATTGAGTACCAGAGAAAGCAGAGGTAGTGAGGAATGCAGCTAAAGATGAAAGACAAACCAACCCACCTGAGGGCAGGGTGATATTCTTGACCTTGGACAATGCTTCTGAGTTGATAGTGCCAACAGGTTGGCCTAGGCTTAAGCCCATCCTCAATGCTTCACTTGATAATGATGTAGTCAGTTGTTGTCCACTAGCCCCTGTTGCTAGCGCCTGCTTTGGAATGCTTCCCGTGGAGGTGGTGGTGGATGATGCCACTGTGGGTTGGCTGATGAACATGACTCTTGAACCAGGAAGTGATGTTGCGGAAGAGGAAGTGACTTTTGGTACAGCTGCATTTGAGGAGGAGGAGGAGGAGGAGGAAGAAGAGGAAGTGACCAGGATGAATTTAGTAACTTGGGACCTCTCATCTGTGCTGGCCCGTTTCACACCAGGTTTGTTGATAAACTGTGCCCGTGTGGGAACTTGGGGTATACCAGAACCACTCAGTGATGGGACAATCACAGTGCTTTTTACCTGTGAAGCTTGCAAATAAGAACTAGCAGATGTAGTCTGTGCTGCTTGCCCAATCTTAGTTGCTACTGTAGAACCAGCTGAAGTGTTGTAGCCTTGACTAAAGGAAGCAATAGTGCCTGCATTCTGGCTTCCTAGTCCTGCAAAGGGAATGCTGCCAGTGACTGCAGAGAGCATGGGAGCTGTGATAGTGGAGGGGGACTTTAATACTGAAGGGGTCTGCTTCTGAGGCTGGGCTGCTGAGATACTTGTCGCTGCCGGGATTGTGCAAGAAGTCTGACAGGCGGCAGAGGGAGAAAGAGGAGGGGAAGTCTTGGACACTAGGAAGGCTTTGAACTGAGGCGAGATGGTAATGACTGGACTGGCGGGCAAAGAACCAAGCGTATTCTGGTCCGAGGATGTCTGGACTTTGACAATGCCCGTGTTGCCCCCTCTAGTTGTGACAAGAATGGACTGGGAGTCGCGGATACACACAGTTTTCAACTCCTGCTTAGGGTCTGTAGGCTTAACAGGATCAGTAGAAAATGCACTGGTAGGAGTTGTGATGGGCAAGTGGTTTGGCATGACACTCTGCGATGTGCTTGCTTGGGGACCGCATGCTTGTGCCCCCTTGAAGCCTGCTGTGTTTAGGGGTCCCTGCTGCAGATGAGGGGAAACAGAGGGAGATGGGGTCCTCACCGTCCTGGCATCATTTAGGGGAGCCACCTGCTGAACAGGGATTCTGTTATCAGAAATGGTAAACCCAGGCACATTGGTGGACATACATAAGGGGCCAGCCACTTTAGAAACTGGGTACTTAGACTGTTGTTGATGTTGGGAAGACACCTTTTCTTCGGTTTTCTGGATGAGAAGTTTAGAAGGCAGAATCACCACTTGCTGCATGATCTTCTCCCCCGTGTTCTGATCCACAATAGGCTGAACAGAGATCTTGACTGGGGTAGTGCTGTCTTTCCTTAGAAGGTGGCCCAGACCCTCAGGTACCTTATACACCACTTGGACAGGATTTCTTGGTACCGTCTGGGTTGGTTTGACCTGTGGGGGTTTAGGAAGAGCTGCTGTCATTGTGGCTATCACTGGTTGAAGTACTTGTGTCTGCATTTCTTGACAGTTCTGCTGGGAACTTTGTGCTTTTGAAGGTTTTGTGGTAGCCACTGCAGAGGTAGGTAGGGAGACCACCTGCCCTTTGCTCTGCCTAACAAGATTGCTGACCCCCAGGTGGTCAGCAGGCCGTTTCATTAAGGTCACTTTGTTTCCCACACTCTTAGCCAGCAGGGTGGGGATGGGCGTGTAGCCCTTAGGTAGTCCGATGGTGGGGTGGAGGATGACAGGTCTGGGTCCCAGTGAAGCTTGGGCTGGTGCGGCTGTTGCCCGTGCCAAATGTGACTCCCTGGATTGGTTTGTTCGGTCTAGTTCAGATCTAGGCTCTAGTCCAGAGTCAGGGGTAGAAGTAATGTTGTCACTCCCTGTCTGGCCTCTTGGCAACAGACTGACGTCCTCGTCTGTGCTGCCCTGAGGGTGTTTTAGGTGGTTGGGGGTAGCGTAGGTCACCATGCTGTCGCCAACAGACTCAGCCACAAACTGTCTGGCGCTTGCTGTGAAAATGTTGAACATATATGTATGTTAGGGATGTACCGATCAATTGGCCACCTATCACAATCGGCCAATTGACATTCTAAATAGGTAATCTACCAGATCACAGTTTAGGCCTCCATTAATTATTTATGCCATTTGACAGTAGTTGAATACATGCTTTTTATTGTTTTAAATAGAGAATAGACCCATACGTTTTTTAAGTAGCTTTGCTGTTTTTGATTTCAGATCAATTGTATGTCATTTTGCTCCTTTCTGAACAGTTTGATTATTGCATTTATTTGCCATTTTCAACTGTAAATAAACGTTGACAGCTCGCATTCATTTCTGACATTGTGTTATGTATTTCATAGCCTATAAAATTAGAAACAGCTTAATGCAATAGCCTATGGTGCTTCAATGAAAACCATTTCCAGGTGATACCAGTTAAAGAGGTGAGAAAACACCTCAGTTGTCAAGCACACAGTAACATGTAATGTAATGTAATGTAACATGTAATAACCATTTTGGTTACAATCTATGATTTATTTACACATGGTTACGTCATCACCATTCAGGCATAACACTAATCCATTAAGCACAATGCTATATTGAAAGTTTGCTTTCGGTGCACTTTTACATAATCGCCGTTGTTAGTACAAATGCATGTCTGTTGGTGATCAGATTGGTGATCGGCTGATATCACAGTTACAAAATTGGCAATCCAATCGGACCCCAAAAAAACCAGACCAGTACATCCCTAATATATGTTCATATATAGGTTTTATGACTAAATGCTTTCCCTATTGATGACAATGATTAAAAACCGGAATTTAATTAATTACCTCCAGTCCAAAGGCCTCTGGGGACAGCATGCTCTGGGTCTTCCTCTTCAACCCTTCTATAGTGATCCAGGAGTGAACACACCTCCTTCCCTACACTCCTCTCTTCATCATCTGACGACGATGACACACACTCTTCGCGCACAAAGTTGTTGTAGTCTGGATGCTTCTTGAAGTCATCGAATTCTTTCTTCAAACGGAGTCTGAGGTAGAGGGAAGAGGAAAAAAAGGAGGTAAAGATTATTTCTAGTCCAGTAATAATAATACAAAGTGTTGTAAAATCAAAGTAGCAGTACAATCATAATAGCAAAATCATTTTGCTTTGTGCTAAATTGGTCCTGGTCAGTTGAGCCAAAACAGTACAGACTAAGGGCGGTTTCACACCTGATAGTTCGCTTCAAGTCCGCTTCTTGGTTCGCACCAGATGCGAGAATGATACATTGTTTAGTTTTTCAGCTGGTTCGGTTTCCTTTCAAGTCTATTATTTTGCTGTGGTCCGCATCAGTTGACGCACAAGCCACGTGAGAACGTTCATGTCAGTCATTGGTCAGATGTGTCTGGGGCGGGAGAAAAACATAGTTCCTGAACTGCTCTCCAATTGGTCAGGATTTCTATGCGGGAAACTCGAAAGAAACTCCGGGAAGTAGAGAAGATTTCTCTGTTCTTGTGTGTTGTCGAAAGTTGTGAGCTTCTATATTCATCCGACCAAATCCCTATGAAGCACTGCATCTCCTCACGACTCCACGTTTGTCCTGCCCGCATGTTGTGAAATGCTCGTCTTCCTCATTCCTTAATGCACAGCGTAGTTGGCTACGGGAGCTTGTCTAGTCCAAAAATGCGCAGTGCTTTTTGCAGTTGGGTCGGACCAAGGTTGGATCAAGTTCTCGGCACAAACGCACCACACCAGTTAGTTTAGGACCGAGACCATCTCAAAACAAGGTGTCGGCCCGCTTGTTTGGTCCGCTTTTGGTGCGCACCCGAGTACGATTGTTGTGTTCTCACCTGCCCAAAAGAACCGCACCAGGGGGTAAAACGCACTTGAGTGCGATTCAAGCGGACTAAGCGAGGCTGGTGAGAAAGCGCCCTAAGTAGTACCATAATAACAGTACCATTTTCATCAAAATAATAACATGGCTTGATCCAGTCATCATTTCAATGTCAAATGAGTTGTACCTGTTCCTTTGGTAGGCCTTGACAAGTTTGGGCTCCCAGGGTGAGAGCTCATTCAGTAGTCTGATTAGAGTGATGTGGAGATCCTTCACTGCTTCTTTCCTGAAGTACCACCGGCCCTGTCAGTTCACAAATACAAAGAATTGCCAAGTTACCGACATTAAAATGTGAGGAAAAAATGTTAAATGGGTGAATCAGATTGAACGCACATACTGACAGAACTGTAACCGCCACATACCGATCTCTTTTTGGTGCTCTCCAGGTCATCAAGCTCATCCTCTGTCTTACTGATCAGCTCCCGCAACTCCTCAAGACTGGTGCATACCAACTACAGAGAGGGAGAAAACAAAAGGAGTAAGAAAAACTGAGAAATGAAAAAGGAAGGAGAAAAAGGAACAAAGGAGGGCGGGAGACATATTACAAGATGCATCAGAAAATGGTACTTAACAAGACTGACATTAACACAATACAGCAACCAATAAAGATCTTGCTGAAGAAATAAGGGATTATATTATATCATAAGTGCGAGTACCTTAAATGATGGCTCAACTGGGGGTTCTTTTATTTTCTTTGAAGATTCAATCTTTTTTCCTGTCAAGAAGACAACGGAAGTCTATATTTTGTTTGGATTAGACCCGTTACATGTTCACCAAGGAGATACTGATTGAACCAACAAATTGTTAATAATAATAAAAATAATAAATTTGAAGACTAGAGCAAAATTTGTAGGGAACTATCCCATGTTGCATTTTGCCAACGAATCAGCATTTAGTTACATCCTTAGTGTAATGCCAGTAGAACTGTATAGGGGAGGATAGAACTGAAAGCTATTTCTCACCTGTCTTGTTTTTTTTCCTCTCGTCTTTTCTCTCGATTGTTGTGGCAACTCTCCGCACAGCCGACTTGGCAGCCTGGGCCTGGCACAGCCTCGTCCTGTCCGCATGACGCAGCTGCCTGTGCTCCCCTTTCACCCCCAGCAGCTGCTCCCTCTCTCGCTTTTTCTTCCGCTTTTTTGGGGGGGCCCAGATTCCGTCAGTCACCCTCTCTTCACTTGAGTTTTGAGTGCCGTCAGATGACAACTGTGTTGCCAGCCCTGATGTGCCACAGCAGCAGTCATGCTGCTCAGGTTTAACATGACCGGTTTTGCTTCTAGAACATTCTAAACAGGAAGACACTTGGTGCCCCTGGCTGGGACTTCCTCCCTCCATTTTGACCTCTGCCACTCTGGCAGGTGAGGCCAGGTTGTTGGAGCGAGCAGGGGACCTGCCTGTGTAGCTGTGCTCTCCTACACTCAGACAGGGCTCCTGGGTCTCTGCCTTAATGGTGCGCCCTGAGGCCAATGACAAGCCCAGCTCCTGTTTTAATGTGAGTCTCTTGGATTGGTGCTCCAACTCTGCTGTCTCTTCCTTCAAATTCATTTTCCCACCACTTCCTTCGAGAGAGGAGAAGTTAGTGTGTATTGTCAAGTTGGATTTAGAATCTTCACTGGAGTCACCTTCATCAGAGGACCCTGAGTCAGACTCCTCCTCGTCCTCCTTCAGTGACCATGAGTTAAACCCCTCATTGTCCTTCTTCCTATCCCCATTTTCCCTTTTGAAAACCCTGTGTTTCTCTGCTCTCTCCTTCCCACAGTCTTCAGACTCCCCTGTTTCCATGGAGACCCCATAACACTCCCTGTCACTTTTCTCCCTCTCATCCTTCATCCCATCCGATGCCTCACCCTCTGTCCCTGGTTCTATTTCAATCCTCTTCACCCAGACAGGGGGGAAGGGGAAAGCGGGAGGCATGCTGGGGCTCTGGCAGTAGATCCTTAAGTCTGCCCCACAGAAATGTGGGAAGTGTATATAGGCATTCTCCATGCTGTCATAGCCCAAAATAGACTCCCTACACTCATGTATGGGCTGGGCCAGCACAGCATCCTGCACATCCTTCTGTGTCTCATACACATTGTCACACATCCCCTTCAGAAGCCATACTCGTTGGTATAAGGGCAGCAGGTGGAAGGGTGTCTCCTCCAAGGGACTCTCCTCACCTAGGATTATGAAAAACTGGTGGCAGAGCCCCAGCTGCTCGGCCCGGCCTGGCTGATCATGGGAGGCACCAACAGCCCGATACCAGCCCAGGACCCGCTGCCTGAGCTCCGACTCCCAGCGGCAGTAGGTCAGGGCAGGCCGGCGATGTACAGTAACCCTCCTCTGGGGAGGGGAGAGAAGAGAGGACATGATCTTGGAGAGGAAGAGGCTGCAGCGGGGCATCAACAGACAGCGCTCCAGCTCAAAAAAGACAATCTCAGGAAGGTTGAGGGTGGTCTGAGCCAGGCAGAGGAAGTGCCCGATGGCGGGGAGTTCCCACAGGGTCTCCAGGGGGTGGGGGGAGGCCTGTGACAGCAAGCTCTGCTCCCACTCTTCCACCTCCTTGGCTGACATCTCCTCTGCCTCTTTTTTCTCCAGCTCACGTTGCCTGGAAGCCAGATAACAGGTGTGACATATTTGCATTTAACAGCAAAGTTCAACACATTTCAGCATGTGACAAAACATACCATGGCAGCAACTTTTAATCCTCTCTCTCACATATTCACTCACCTCTTCTCCTCCTTGGCTCTCTGCTGCTCTTCCAGCCGGAGGGTCTGGACCATGATGGACTCATGCCCGCCCACAGTGATGGTAGCCAGGCTACGAGGTGCCAACCTCCTTCTGGTGGAGGTCCCCCCTGAACCCCGTTCCTCCTCTGCACCAAAACGACCTTTAGAGGTCACTGCCAAGGTTGTCTTCTCTCGCAGGGTCCTGGTTAGATAGATGGAGAAGAAATAATTGTGAACATTTGCTTCATAGGAGCTGTTGAGGTCGTAGAAAGAAAACATTATGTCCACACCATTCACGCCATCAGTTGGCAAAACAGCTGTTCAAAATACTAAAATAAATGTGATTATTTGAAGACTTTCATGGAAATTAGTAACATTTCAATAAATAAATATGATAAATAATTGTGAAATATTGTGATTGTGTCATCATAATGTGCTACTGACCACATTCTCCCATTCAAATATTGTTAATGTACTCCAGAAATAGTGGCTTTGAAGTAATTATATTACATTTTAATAAGTGTCTTTTATGAATAAGTTTGAAGCTTCCTTTGCTGGAAGTGCACTTGTTGCCAGGCAACATTAACGTATGAAACATAGGACATATGAAACATAACTGTTTTGAACAAGTCAGCGCTAAGATTTGTTCTGCAGTGTAATTAAGTGTTGTTTACCTGGACAGCAACGTAAGCTTCTGCTCCAGCATGATTTCCAGCTTCTGGGCCTGTTTAGAGGTCCAGTGGTCTACCCCGTGGTACCGATAGCAGTTCTCCAACATCAGCCTGAAGTCTGCAACAAACTCTGTGATGGTCTCATACTCCTGGCTGACAAACTTCTCCTCCATCCTCCGCAGGCACATGGACTGTCTGAGCTGAGCCTGGCCCCAACCCCGGACCCCCCCAATACCATGCTGGGCCTCCAGGTGGCCGACGGGATGGAGGAATGGGCCGGTGAGCCCTTTGTGCTTGTCCAGGAGAAAGCCAGTGAATATCCTATAAGCTTGCTGGACCTCATAGTTCATATCTTCCTCAAAGCTAGTGCTGTTGGTCGAGATGCAGACCTCGGGCAATGAGAGGTCGCTGTTGGAAAACTCTGACATGCCGTCATTGCTCAGTGCAAGATGGTCACCAGTGGCACTAACATCTCCACTGTTGCCAACACAGTGTGACGCTACCATAGTCTCAACCTCGCAGGTGCCATTACTGAGCTCTTCTTCAGTTATGACCAGGTCTGCGCCTTCAGTGCTGCTGCTGCTGCTGTGCCATTTGGAGTCTGAGGAGGACGTGATGTGGACATTGGGCTGCTGGGGCCCTGAGCCGGGCTCAGTCACAGTCAGGTCCTGGTTGTGGAACAGCTGGTGACTCCAAACTGCTGTGGTTTGGTCTGTCATATCCCCCCGATCCATGGTGCTGACACCAGGTGCAGGCACCTGAGGGGGGTAACAGGTGTCACCTATTGTGAACTTTCATGTTACAATCAGTACTGCTGCAGACTGTTTCAGGGGAGGGGGGGGAAACTACTAACCCAAACACAAGACCAGTCCCGACTGCGCACGTAGTTATTTATATTCTAACAGACCGTGTTTACTTTGAGGTGTTAAAGCCCTAACATTACAGCAAGGTAGGTAGCGTTAGGTAGCCAAGTTTTCTGCTAGCTTAGTTCCTAATGTCATGACAGCTATCAATACTGATGAAGTTAAGTAATACGGCACTTGCTTGTTTCAACTCCTGCGGTTGTGTCCGGACTACTAAGTTATCTTACATACTTTCCCCACCTGATCTTAACTGACGTTTTCTTTCCCCACGAATCATTGGCTAACTAGCTTGAAGTTAGCTAATGTTAGCGAGCTAGCTAACGGTAGTTAAAACAACACCGTTAAGCGTCTCCTTTTTTTGGGACCAATTGATCACCTCCCCTTCTCCCGATCACGTGTACAAATAAGGCCACCAACAGCTAGGCTAGTTAAACAACATACCTCGGCGTTTTCAGTGCGGCTCCAGCACCACGCAAGATAGCGTTTCTTTTTAGCGAGCTTAGCTACCACGGCAGCTCGCTAGCTGGCTTAGCTCGCTATTGTTTCCAAACCCGCGGCCTGTAGTTGCTGCGTTCGTTGTCCATTGGTAAACATTTTATTGTAATGAAATATTTGGCTGAGAAAAAGTTCTGCGGGCTTCTCATCTACCCCAGTGCACAGAGTGATCCCGGCGTGAGAGCAAGTTGGCTGAGGAAACGTTAGCCGAATAACCGATTTCAGCTCGCACACCACTGGCCGTCTAGCTAACCAGCTAGCCTTGGCTAGTTGACAGCTACTTTACAACACGTAAACATTGCTAATGTCACTTTTGAAACAACCTCGCGTCGTGTGGCGGATATTTTAGCACACTAGCCCGACTACTCTAGCTTGCTTGAGGAATATACTTTGAACGTTACCCACACTTCCACCTTGCGTGCGCTCCGACGCAAACTGACGTAGACGCGTGTCACACAAATGTTGTGTTTTGGGTTAAATAAACGCTGTACACTGTACACACACACACACCCAGAACTGTAGTAACACTGTCACAGTGATTTGTGACACACTGTCCGTGTCACTTGGGGGGAAAAGGGGGCATCTCGAATAAGACAGATGTCGTGCCGTTTTTAAATATTCGTAGCTTACATTGAAGCTGCTGTGCACAATAATGACGGACGATGTAATCACTCGTTCATAACTTGTGACATCGATCAACGAGTTACGCTAAAGACGCCTCTGTCCCGCGGCATGTGCCGTGTAACGGAATACACGCCTGTTCCACGTCTAACCACTAGATGTCGCTAGACACTAATGTAATAGACAGATATGGGGTGACTTTCTTCTGCGATTTGGGTGCCACCCTTTTAAAATTAGTCACTTACAGTGAGCTGCATCAGATTGGTATATGAAAACAAGAGTCCTCAAAGAAAATATAAAACGCGTGTCTTTCTTTTACGATTACGTCAATTATTTTAAGTCACATACAACGTTCTGTTCAATGTAGTTTAAAAATATATATATATAATGATGAAATAATGATTGTTAAATGTTTTCCGTGGACAGTTGCTAAGCTAGCGGGGTCCGGTGACTGCTGTTACACACGGGGTCACAGGTGTGCTGTTTATCGCGTGTTTAGCCAACCGGCCCGGGAGTATCCGTTGTGTGATTTACAGTTCAAAGGTGTCTGTGTCGTAAATGTTGATTTGGCGGTTGGTGCTCAGTGACTTCCGTTCACAAGTCACCCATGTTTTGATGCCCCAACTAACGGGGTTGGGCACTGGGGAAAGTGACGACACAAATCAACCACTGAATGCTGCTGCACTGCCTGCACAGGCCAACATTTAGAAACCAAGAAAGTAACATTTGAAAGTGATCACTATGGATTAAGGGCTCCGTTACCCCCACAACGACCGCGTGATGTAGCGTCAATGAAATCATTTGGCCTAATCGAAACACTGTAATAAACTCATGTAGCGCTATGGTTGCATTACAGTTGTAGGGTTAGGATGTAAGGTTGTGTGGCTATTTCCACCTGTGTCAAATTAACTGGCAGGCCTACGACAAGTAGAAAATAATAATAATAGTAACAATAATGGTAATAATAATAGTAATGGTAATAATATAATATTAATTTGAAGTGACGCGCCTGCTGCTGATCTAGGCGCAACAGTTGACTCTATTGATTGGACAGAGTATCGTGATACCATACGAGATATATAGGCTATAGCAGTGTGATAACGTCACTATAAACTCCACTGAGAACCACGGAGTAGCTAACGTTATAACATTTCGACCAGGAAACGTGGGAGGAAAAAAAAACAAAAAAAAACTTTGCTAAAATATTGCTAAACAATAACCACGCAGTAACTAACACACTGTTATTATGGCACAGTCGCACAGTAAGACAGTATTCGGCGTGTTAAACCAAATCCATCGGCGTGACACCGGTTCGGCTCAAAAGGAGAGCTGTGCCTTTAATTGCAAACCGTAGTCCTGCTCGCTTGAATGTTATTTCGCGAGATTTGCTTGGCGCCGCGACCCCATGTGAGACACCTCCTGCGTGAACCAGTCTACCCCTGCAGAGGAAAACGCAATGGAGCACTGAACCATTTTTCTTCATCGTTATCTCCCTTCCCCCCCCCTAAAAACAACAACAACAACCTCGTATTTGTTTACGAATCTTCTGCTGTTTATTCGGGACGGAGCAGGGCGGCGCAACGATGTGGATTCAGATTCGGACTATAGACGGGAAGGAGACGCGAACCATTGAGGACCTTTCGAGATTGACTAGAATCGAGTCCTTGCGGTTGAAGATCCAGGAGATCTTCCGCGTGAACCCAGAGCAGCAGCGGCTGTTCTACCGGGGGAAGCAGGTAAACGAAGCTACGCAACAGTCGGGGGGGTTTTCCAAAACGCCTCGCAGGGTGTCGGTGCCGAAGAGCCCGCTTCGGACCCAAGCTTCCTGTTTTGATAGGAATCCGCCAATAGTTGTTGCGCAAGAGCGCCGGAGACATGTTTGTTTACATTGTCGAGAGAACGGAACGTCGCACTCTGTGTCAGAACTCGGACATTATCTCACCTCTCCCCCTGCTAGCTCCTCTCTCCCCGCTAGCTCATCTCTCCCCGCTAGCTCCTCTCTCCCCGCTAGCTCA
>OMOT01030327.1:0-11439 GCA_900312575.1 Acanthochaenus luetkenii | reverse complement strand
GCTCCTCTCTCCCCTCTAGCTCCTCTGGCTAGCTCCTCTCCCCCCGCTAGCTCGTCGGTCGGGGTCGTCCTTCTTCGAGCGATGCTTCGACGGAGGCCATGTCGCACACATGGCTGCAAAATGGAGCAAGCCCGTTCGTGTTTGCGTTTCGTTGTGACGATGCTAAATGGTCATTTGAGGGAGATGGGTGGCGCGTGGCTCCACGTGCCCTGCCGTGTACGTTCTGTTTACACCCGCGCTGCTGCTGCTGCTGCTGCTGCTGCTGCTGCTACTGCCCCTCTGATCCCCATCGCACTGTGTGGAGATCTGCTGTAATCTACCGTGGGACTGTCATTGATTAAAGAGCTGCGTATCGATTTAGTACAGTGTGGATACTCCTTGTAGATCCGGAGGGACGGCTGACAGTCCAGGACTGACGCCTCTAATTGAGTTAGTTGTGTATGTCAACCAACAGTGTTGTCAGTATGAAGACATGATGAGCTTTATCTATTGCCCATTGGAATCCTGGAAATATATCACAATTTCAACATAATAATAATATCCTGCAAATGCCTATATGTATCACAGAATGTATACTAGTGTCTACATACTCAAAGCAGCACAAAACACCAACAGTGCAGAGGGACAAATGTGTTTGGGCCAGTGCTACAATGACACTTTATCCTGACCTTGGGAGGAAATTTGAAACCGATGCAGAGACCAGAGCAATTTGGCCAAGACTGAGGTTGAAACTGTACGTTTTTTGGTTTTGAGACCAAGGCCGGTCTAGATTTGTTGTTCGCTGACATATTGCCATGGTAACAGTAACCTACACCGTTTGAACGTGTCGTGTTGATGATTCATATTACCACGGACAGATGTCAGTGTGCTCTTTGTCCCTCCCACGTGGGGGTTGAGCCAAGTGTAACGGCACTAAATGCTAGCAGTTTGGGGGAGACAATGGCGTGAAAGCTGTAGACCGCTGCCCTGTGATGGCCACACTTGAGAGAGAGAGATTAATATTAAAACATGACTCGGCCAGTCAGACGGGCCCCCGGGAAGTAAATGGCCCACATGATCTGTTGTTCTCACATTGTTTACATTTAATCACACTTCCCGTTTGTCATATGTCGTATGGATGTTATAGCCTAAGGAATTCCCTCAGTCATAACTGGTTTCCTGCCTTTTTTAATTGACTAAACCTACTTCCTGTTGTGTAATTAAAGTCTAACAGAAATGGGATTGTAAGGCATGTAAATAGGCCATGGTGGGCTTAGTTTTTTTAATCTCCTTATGTGCTGTTTAGTTAACGGGTAGACTACTTGATATGCTGAAAGATGGAGAGGACAGTACTTCTAATAGCTTTTTACACGCTCAAGGAAAGACTCCACTGCCCAGAATGCTATGGGTTTTTAATGGTGTGTTGTAAGGCATCAGGTAATGGCCTTTATCAGTAGGAATCTCTAGACTGTCTTCAAAAAATGGACATTGGCCTGGTAAAGTCTGTAAAACCTTGCAAAATCACTGATTCTTGAATTTACAGAGTGTTGTATGAGGATTAGGGAAATGCTTGTGACATTAAAAAGAAAAGAGAGTTGCATAGTAATGTTACGTTACACCTGTCTCAACGGTTCCCTTGGATGCATTGCTTTAATTATAACGCTAAATAGGCATTTTCTTATTGCTGATGTTGTGTGTACTACTTTTACGTGTCATTTGACGGTTCTGAGGACTTTTCATGATCCTAGGACCAACAAAACCTGTATAGCTTTAAAACGGCATAATCACAAAGCGCAAAACAGGGCTGTTTTTCTTCCATTGCTGAAAAGTTTTCATCCAACAGCAGTGGACAGTATGTAGTTAAATTCAATTTAGACAATGTATACATAAAACAAATACATTAACAAATTAGCTGATAGCTAAGCTGATAAATAAACGGTGTATCAGCCGTTATGCTTAAGAATTGTCATGAGCAGCACGTGTCCCACTAATAATGTTGAGTCTGCATAGGCTGGGCCCGTGTGGTAAATCCAGCGCTTCCTTCATCTCATAGGAACATATGTGGGTAGAGATGATTAGGGGATTTCCAGGATGCATGGAATGAGCCATTGACACGCAGCGTACACTAGCTGGTGCACACAGCCGGTAGACTTGTAGCAGAATAACTCTGTCTAATTCCTTTGCAAAATGGCGTCGTGTTTTCCCCTCCAGCTCACTGTGCATGTTGCCTCACTCATCCAAAGTCGTGTTTGCCCTCAAGTCTGAAGGGTCACGAGCCAACAGCCGCACAACTTTGGATTAACGTTTATTTTTATTTTTTAAGGGTCTTTACGTATCTGTGCTGCCCTCGTTTTCTTTCTGTTTCATTTTGAACACCGTCCCATGTCGTCTCTCACTCACCAACAGGCTCACGCACACAATCCACTGTCCGTGCAGCCTTTCTGCTCAACGCCCACTCTCACTTCGGGACTTCTAATTTGCTCGTTTTAAAGACGGTTCCCCCTTGCTCATGAGGCGTCTCAAGGCTCAGCTAGTACTTGTGTTGTGTGCCTCAAGCTTGCGGCCATAGTTCACTTCCACCTGAGTTACAAAGTCTATAGGTTGTTTTGGTTTTGTTTTACTAAGGGAGCAACATGTTTCATGTTTGAGTAGTTGGGCTTTGGGCTTTAGCAAAGCACTGTTGACAAGCCACATTATCCTCGGACAGTTGCCGCGGCCTAGAAATGGTTGCAATTTGATTATACGTGGCTTGATGTTATGGCTTCTCAATGGCTGGGCGTTCATTGCATGTTGTCGAGCTGTATGCTTTCATGGAGATTTCTTCAGGGGAAGCAGAGTTGGCTGTAGCCATGCGTGTACACAGTCACGCCCTTCTTCGAGCGGTAGGCTGTTCTAAGCAGGGAACTGAACCTGTTTGACTGAGGGAGACCTGGAGTACAATTGAAGGGTTTCTATCACTCCTACTCAGAGTATCTTTAGCTTATTTAGTGTTCAGATGTCCTGCCACCTAACTGTGTGCACAGTAGAGTTTCACCTTCCATTTTCCAGCCGCAGCAGGGCAGCCCAGACTACCAGAGGACCGCCCTGGCTATCATACCTGATAATTCTCCCATGTTTCTCGGGTTTCTCCCACATGTTGACTTTTTCTCTTGTTGTGCTCACAGGACGCTATTTCCCCTGTTAATCTGGCATATTTCAGAGGAATTCCCGTTTGTCGTTAATTAGGATCTTTGCAGCAGTTCTTTGTGCTGGTGAGACATGCCTTGTGTGTTCCACTTAAAAAAAATAAAATCTATATATACAGTATATAGTATAACAATCAGTATAACAAGATATGCAGAAGATACTGCTGGATAAATAGTAAATTGTCCATCTCTATGGTAATTTAGGCGTGGCTGAAGTTTTAGCAGAATCGGATGTGAAAGTCGGCTATTCGATTCACTGAGCTACTGGACTGCCAGAAAACATGCCAGAGAAGAGAAAGTAAGATAGCTGTGTGTGTGTGTGTGTGTGGTCTGTGGCTTTGTCTGTAGGGATGGAGGCGTATTGTGCTGGAAAATATCGTATTTTCCAGATGTCGATAGTACTGACAGGTATATAGATTTGCCGAAAATGTTGGGGAAAGCCTTCAGCTGCTGCACCACATCTCAGGGACTCCTGGTACCCAGGCCAGAAACTTTCTCAGGAAAACCCCTGGTGCATTATGGGCTACATTCACCACCTACTTACTACATGTGTTTAAAAGCATAGACAGGCGCAGTACCAATTCTATATTATGAAGGGTAGTGAAATCTACTACCTCTGTATCTCAGACAGGTTGCCACAGTTAAGTTAAGTACTATCAAAAAAAGTCCAAATACACATATTGGTGCAATAACATTAGTATCCGACATTGGCCTTTCACCGATGTATCAGTAATGACATATGTTTCGCTGATAATGAACTAATAAAAATGTACACAAAAGGTTTAATCACTTAATAATTGAATTTTAATATGGTCAAATGTACATTAAACCTACAAACCCCAGCATACTTACAGTAAATTGGATTTGAAATTTAAATATATATATGATATTGTTAATTTTACTCCCTTATTGATATTAAGGCAAATTGAGTTGCCTTTCACTTGGATGTTTAAAATATAAAATGTGTTGATGCCTCATATACAATCAGGGGGATATGGCCTATTGGCCTGTACCAGAGGTGAGGCATAGTTATTTAACTTCCCAGGGCCATAAATTAGGACAAGAGGGCAAAATCGACAAAACAGAATTTTACTGGCTTGTTAAAAACTGCGTTGTTCAATTGTTTCTTCTTAACACAGTGGTCACAAGCTAGGAACAAGAGTCAGGCTGTGAGGAGAGCGCCAAACGGATGCCCAAAACAAGCTCCCGTCGCCACCTGTACTGGTCATTTCTGCTAATTAGGATTTGTCAAAAACGAATGGGTGTGTATGTGCAGAATGATGGATAAATTAAGAGATAACAGATGGAGGCTTGGTAGATGGCAGGCATACAGACACACCCCATGTCATTGTTTTTGGAGATGTGACCTATTTCTTCCGCTCTCGCTCTTCGTTAAGGCGGGCTGTGGGCGGAGAGGGGGATGAAGAAGGATTGGGTCGGGGGATGGAGGAGTTGGGGGTTGGCTGGCCTGATTGAGCAAAAAGGGCAATTTCCGCCCTGCTATGAAATCTCTGAATTCTTTGTTTGGGGAGCGTTCTGCAGCAGCAACCCCGCCTCTCCACCTGCAGTGTTGGTCTGGTTTGGGTTTCACACCTTTAAACCTCTTTTAATAGTCACTGAGATCAAATGGACCGCCGTGATTTCTTTTTAATTATGCAGCCGATTTATTTGGGCAAACCTGTACTCGATCGTGGTATGCAGGCGTTGTCTGGTAACTGCAAACATGAACCTACCGTTCAAATTCCAGCACATTTTGTGCAGTAAGCTCTTTAAAGGCCTTAGAACTCTGTGCTAGGCATCAACATATTGATACAATATTTAAGGAAAAAGTATTGCAATATTAAATTAGAGAGACATCTTTCCCCACCCCCAATTATTACATGGTTATTATTGAATGTGAATGTATCATAAATACAAAAACATATCTGTGAAACATACGGCTATCAGCTGATACAGAAAAAGGCAGTTTGAGTTATATATTGGTGATCTGGTGATAAAGTCTGGCCCTAGTTGTTGAACGTTTTTATGGCAACTGTGCAGCCACAGGTCTTTCTCTTTCCTTTGTTTGGCTTGTCTTTCTTAAATTGCACTTTGGTGTCTGTTATGATGTGAAATTAGTCTTTGAAAGACTATCTGTTGAAATGCATAGAGAAATAAGCCTTGTGGAGATGTGTTAATTGTGTTCTACTTAACAGTGTGATACACACACACACATACACACACACACACACACACACGGATACAGATTCGCACACACCGTTGCCATGCCAAAGATTTGTGACTATTTGTCGGTGCCTCTGTGTCTCCACTTGGTCTAAAGCATTTGTAATGACGTGTTATCGGGTGGAAATGTCTTACTGGAACATTGCTTGATTGTAATGAACATTTCACTGTGTCGTATAATGAAGATAGCAGAAGCAGTGTGATTTTTGTTATACTGCACCATTTATGATGAAGGAGAAAATGCCATGTCCTTTGTAGGGAACTCTTCCTCATACTGCCCCTACACACTGCAGATCATCCACATGCCAATATTTCTCTGGAAGATATCCTGGCCGTATAAATAATTGAGACATTTCCATAACATTACCTGTTTAGACGACGGCCCCTTGTTTTGAATATCATTCGGCTGGTTATTACTGATGCCAAGGCTGTAAAACATCGCAGTGAGAAGCTGATTGCTTATTTCAGGGCTGAATTACAGATTATACTGATCGTGGTGAAGTTGCTGCGGAGAGCCAGGACAGCTCAGATATGGTTTATGATGTTTGATACAGGGCATTAAATAGGTTGCTCTGACAACTCTGGATGACTGATTGATTGTCGGTCTGCCTGATTCTCTTTGTCCATCTACACAATACTTCTTAACAGCAAACCTGCTGGCTGCAGATCCCGCCAACTATCCTATTCTCTGTACAGGGTGCTCGTTATTTGTCTGTCTCTAATGGTTTACCCGTCTTTCATAATGCAGCCCTACGGGACCAAGCAGTCAGAGACAGACAGAGGGAGATAGACAATGAGTGAGGCTAACTCAAAGACCGATCATTGTCAGGCAGAGAGAGACAGAAAGACAAACACTGAGATAGACGGCCACAGTCACAGTCAGCCAGCCAGACAGGCAGGTGAGTATAGCAACCACTGTATGGCTGTATGTGCACCACTGCTCCTCTGATCTAAATTTCACGAGACTATTAGAAATGGGGAAGGACGGGGAAATTGCTCTCACTCACTCTACTGCTCTGCTGCCACGGCTCTAGACGCTCTCCTCGCTCTGTAATAACGAAGAAGAGAAGGGGAGCGAGAGAGTGGCCGCCATGCTTGTCTCTCATGCACAATGGGCTTGTGGGGTTGAGGACTGAAATTAATAGCTGATGTCTGTAATGAGTTGGCGTGTCCGCCATAAGCTCCATTTATAAAGCGCTAGTATACAAGGAAGTAAAAAATAGTGTTTCTAATAGGCCCTCTCGGTTTTTCAAGAGCTTGTTTTTTGAGTGAATGCATTTTCTGACACCCATTTGCCTTTCCACCAGAAAGCCACGGAGACAGGGTGGAGGTGTGATGCTGGTGGTGAGTTGGTGTAGACAAAGATTGTGTATATGATTCAGGCTCTTTATTGGTTGCCATAGAAACCCAGTCATTTTCCCCCCAGCCACATCTTCCCTATCGCTTCAATTCGCTCTTTCATTAATTTTTTGGGGAGAAAACCATAGTGGATGGTGAGTGGAGGTGCAGTTCAGCATCCACTTGGCAGGTAAATAAATTATAACATGACCAGTTAGTATTGTCAAGTAGCAGCTAAACAGCCATTGATGTTCCAAACTGTTTTCTTGCCAGTTATTTGGAATAGGCTAAATCAGTTCAGCGGTCCACTTTGATCCCTAGTTAAATGCATTTAATCACAAGCTGCACATAGGCTTGGAGAACGGATGTGGCCATGGACTCTTAAACAACACGCTTCAACACCGCTGGTGTTTTTACAGGTGTAGAGGTTTGGTCGAGTACTGCGTTTTGTTGCACACTGCGCAGTGCAGCAACACCACATGGGTGTTTTCTCTCACTGAGCTCAACAGTGGCATGTTGTCGCCGTCTAACGTGTTCTTTTGTTTGTCCTTGACAAGCTGCCTAGCGTATTTGTCTGAGGGCATGTCGCAGCGCAATGGTTTTCATTTGATAACAACGGATGTCTATCAGGAAAGAAATCGGGGACGAAATTGATATATTTTTGTGCATATGTGTTCAAATACTCTCTATTTGGGCAGGTTGATGCCTGTGTGAAACTGCATACGTTTGTGTGTTTGTGTATGTTCATGCCCATTCACGTGAGTTCGTGTCTTTTGTTTCAGATGGAAGATGGCCAGACACTGTTTGACTACAACGTGGGCCTCAACGACATTGTCCAGCTGCTGATACGCTCTCAGACCGACCCTCCAGACAGCCCCGCCCCCAAGGACTCCGCGGATGTAGCATGTAGTTCGGCTCCGCCCCCTGGCTCTAGGTCTGCAAGCCAGAACTCCTCAGCACCAATCTCACCCTCTGCTATGGCTAGTTCTACCAATACAAATGACAACATTGCTGTCAACAATAAGACCAGCAGCATCACTACCAGCACCTGTAATGTTGCCAAGCCGGACAACAACGCTACCAGTGACTTGAGCAGTGCCAAAAATGGGTCCAAGTCCTCCAGCCCAGCACAGGACATCCAGCCATCCACATCCAGCCGAAACACACCAGTCGACCCGGGAATTGGGATATACAAGGTGAGATGGGGATGTTGGCAGTAACATTTTGGGAATTGTTTTCAAAAAAATCTTCACTGTGTCAAAATGCCATCTCGTATATCATAATGTACACATGACTAAACAAGATAATGTTGTAGTTGTACATTTTATTTTAAAAGGTTCATGCACAATGATGGACACAGATCAAGTTCATCCAAACGTCCACAATGCCTTTGATAGCATGACATGTTTTTAAGGTGGCAATTCCTAGCAATAGATACATGGGGCTAAAAATGCTGCCTTTGTCTTTTGTATATTTTTTTGTGTCACAAAATAATTTATTATTGAAATTATTAATGAAATCTATAGAAAAAAAGAAGAAGCATGTAATTCATTATAAGCTGCTGGAAAAGAAAACTAGGAATAAAATCAAAGTTCATTCAAGCTAAATTGCATCATTGGCCAAGTTACCTTTACCTAGGTTGTAGTTAAGGGCTCCATTCAGTTTAGTAAGCTGTATGATGGGTTAGTTCAGTGCAGCTAGCTCGGTGGTAGATGGTATCATAAGATAATGCTGTCCTGCATGAAATCTTGTCCTGGTCATGTCTAAAGCCCAGTGAGAAGAAGCGCTACTCGTCCGTAAGTCATTTGAAAATGTGTGTTACGGTGAACACATATCAGGTGTCGTATTTAGAAGTGGATTCCATATACAAAACAAGCTGCTTTTATTGATTGTAGTTAGCTGCAGGCTGCCGAAGATTCAATTGTGTTTTGTAGGATATAGTTATAACCATATTTATTCAAAATGGCCTCTCTCGTAAGGTTCATGCATTCAAGTTTTTTAGAGAAATTGTTTTGGATTTGCTCATTGAAGGCAGAGAGACCAAAACGTCATGTTTTTATAGCTAAATAGATAGATTTCTATTTTTCTACTACAAGAGAATGTTTCACCTTTCTCTCTCAGATTTGCTAATTGGAAAATGTGCAGCACGGTGCCTCAGTGGTTAGCACGGTGACCTCACAGCACGAAAGTCGTGGGTTCGAATCTCAGTCCTGCTCCTTTCTGTGTGGAGTTTGCATGTTCTCCCCGTGTTCGCGTGGGTTTCCTCTGGGTGCTCCGGTTTCCTTCCACAGTCCAAAGACATGCAGGTCAGGTGAACTGAACACTATAAATTGCCCATAGGTGTGAATTAGAATGTGTTTGTCTGTCTATGTGTTAGCCGTGTGATGGACTGTCGACCTTCCACCCAATGCATGCTGGGATAGGATCCAGCCCCCCCCATGACTGAATAGGAATATGCAGGAAAAGACGATGCATGAATGCAAAATGCATGTGGATTTAATCAAAAATGATCAATATCGAGTTATGAACCGAAATTGGAACCGAATTGTCCCACCCCTATTCAAAATAACAACAATAACAAAACAAAGTGGTTAAGGAAAACACTGGTTTACAGTATGTGTCTCTATCCATAACCCTGATTCCCTTCAGTTCCGTTCCTATTACAACATGATTTATAACAAGTGATGACACACACACACACGACACACACACACACACACACTCACAAAGCCAGACCAGAGGAATGCCACACGCTTTGTGATCATCATGATGGCCGGTCAGACCAGCGAACCCGCAGGGGGTTTGAGGCTGCCAGAAAGCCACATGCCAAACCACACATTATACACCGGTCCTAGTCACGCAGGCACTTGCCAAGTCACACATTATAAAGAGGGTCTGGTCACAGAGTCAGAGTCAGGTGTCTACTGTGCTCTGCTGGCTGGCTGACCCACCTGTCTGGGGATTATGTGTGTTGGACTGGACTTTCTCTAGTGCCAACAGGTCAATTTAGAAGCCAGGCAGATAGATAATTAAGCAGAGGACTTGGGGATTGTTCCACTTCACTGGATATCAAGGTCAAATACCTTTACAAGCTTTAAGCACCCATTGCAGGTTCAATAGATAATTTCATCGATTTGGGTTTGACAAAGGAATACGTAGCCAACCAATGCCACGGAAGGAATTCATTTCAAGACTGAATTTATTTCAAGACATAACATTTTAACTTTTTACCTAATTTGGCACAGTAGCCTTTGGAGATTGACATCAGGAAGCCAGGCTCACTAGGTTGCAAGAATTCTATGCCAATTTGAGAGAATAAATTAACACTTAAAGTGGCTTTCACACCTACATGGTTTGGTCCGGACCTTTTTATCGATTCTACATAATTCAGATACAATTTTGAAGAAATGCATTGGAACATTTTTATTATAATTCTCATTTGGTGTTGGGGAGGACGGAGTGGGGCCGGATCTGGGCCCTTAATGATGCTCCCGGACATAGAGGATCCTTGATCAGCCTGTGGTAGCAGCGTTAAACAGCAGGCAGCACATGATCAAAAGAGACCAGTTGTTATTTGTGTCCGTATGTGTCTCCTCAGATTAACGAGCTGGTGGACTGCAGAGATGTGAGCATCGGTGCCTGGTTCGAGGCCTGCATTGAAAATGTGACGCGTGCTCCCAAGGGACAGATATCCCCCACCAAGGGCAAGGTGGGCCGGCCCCCCAAAAGGACTAACGGCAAGCTGGAGGCCGAGCCGGGACAGGCCCAAAACCAGGGCCAAATCGCCACATCCACAGACAGTAACGGGAATAATGTTGTGTTGAACTTGGACAGTAGCGGAGCCTCCACCTCTCAGACAGACTCTACAGCCAAATGCTCGGCTCCAGCGACAGGAGAGGCCAAGGAGAGAGAGGAGGACGTAATTTACCATATTAAATACGACGAGTAAGTATGGCTCATTATGGTGGTGAAGGTTGCTACTGCAATTTCATTGATTTTGGTGTAGCAATAATGAATACATATTGGAACGTCAAAACTATTTCCCTTGTCACAGTGGTTGTGATAACGGCAGACATCTGCACTGTGTCAGTGCAGCATCGCTTTGTTCTGTTCGTCCTAGCTGGTAAAATACCGCCACCAACACTTTTTGGGTCTCACTGGGGCCACCCATGTTAACAATGAATGTAGTCACGGTGCATTTTAGATAACAATGTCCACCATATACGTATATAATGCATACATTACGTGTGTGTGTGTGTGTCCGCGTCAGTAATGCCGGGTCGGTTTGCTGGGAATTGTAGCCCCTGCTTTCTCCCTGCAGTTCAGGGGATGGAGAGAGGGGGTTGGTGTAGTTGATGCTACAATTTGGACTCATCTCCGTCGCTCCCCTTTTCTAGCAAATTCATTCAGAAGCCGACGTTTCCATGGTAACTCGTGGGTTCTCAGGAGCGTTACTTCTTTGCCTCCCTCCTTCCGCTTTCTCTGTAATTGCTGTGAACTGCCACCGGTGAGACATAGCCTTTTCGCTGTGTGTGTGTGTGCGTGTGTGTGTGCCTGCATGTATATTTGCTGTCATGGGATGTTGCAGCAGAAAAACAGTAGCAAGGCTTGTTAAGCAGTAAAATCTGCATTTTATTTTGGAGCAGACATTTCCTTTTTGTATTCCTCAGTCTTCCAATTCCCTGGTATTGTGCTTGTATTGTTTCATTATTTG
>OMOT01030326.1:0-10645 GCA_900312575.1 Acanthochaenus luetkenii | reverse complement strand
CAGCTCAGGCCTCAGTTTCAAACTTAAACTACATAAGTGCAGTAACTATCCAAGCCTGTTGATTTTTATTAAACAATACAATCATATTTACATGATCAGGGTGAGTCGTGTCGGTTTACAGTGAGACCAGCTTCTGAAAATACACGTTCCGGTGCGGCCTATACGTCCCGGGTAGCAGAAGTAGCTTCGCGCTAACTTTACCAGCCTCTAGAATCTTCCTCCGTGGACTTTCCTCCAATCTGTGGGACTGATATTTAGCGATGGTGTAATATCCTTCAGAAAGTTGTCCACTTCTGTTTCCATGTCGTTTGGTGCAAGTTTAGTAAGTTAGTGTTCGCCCAGTAGCATTAGCATCGTGTCTCACAGTGCTGCAGCCTCATGGACTCAGCACTGACTGTATGAACTCCGACCCCCTGTTGTTGGTCACATGGTTTGCTTCGTCTTCTTATGTGTAGTGCGTGCGCCCTCTTGTGGTTAATTTAATGATTGCATTTCAACAACTCCCTTTGACACAATTGAGATGATATCTCAAATAGTTCAATTTGATCGTTACGTTTGAAATGTTAATCGACCCAATTATTAATGATTGTTAATCGATTAACGACTAATCGTTAACACCCCTATTGGAGATGCCTGAGGGTGTGTCATGAGGGAAACGCAAGGACTTAATGGGGTGAGAAGAGACGCTTTTGGTGAGGGTGGGAATACTTTGGAGGATTTTAGGGTCATGGTGGCTCTGCAGGCGAATGCACGTACTTGCAAAATACTTTTCAATTACATGCTTACCAAATAGCAAGGGTCAAATCCTGCCTCATCTTGTGTACCCACTCATCTACTGCCTCCATATCCTCTGATGTGTCAGGGCTGTATCAGTGATTTTAGGGACTAACCAAGCAATGCTGTTGGACTTTCTTCTCCATACCGACTCCATTAGAACCCCATTAGTCTCCAATAGACATCAGATGCATTTTGTACAGATTGTACACTAGCAGAGACAGAAATATTCTAGCCCAGACAGCGTACAAAATTGAATTCTAAACCGATGGAAATGCTAAGTAGGGTTTTAAGAGGATCACACCAGATTAATCTGAATTAATAGCGAGGGCTCATTCAGTCTCGGTAAAAACAAATTACCTACAAACCCAATGCTGGGAGTAAATGGATCCACATGACTTCTCTCATATATCTTAAACCTCTAGTATCTAACTTTTGACATTGTCTTGTTGTGTCACAGGTGCCAGGATGGATGAGGCAGAGAAGTACCAACAAAGAGTACAGGCCATTGCTGTGAGTCCACCTGCCCCACACACACACACCTACTCAACCACACACTCATCTCGCGGATCTCTGAGCTGTCCATAGCTCCTTAATAATTTACCCAGGGTGCAGTGTAGTGAGCCAGGGCAGCCCTGGTCCAACGAAAACAACACCAGAGGGTTGCCATGGGGACCGGTACTCTTCTCAGGGCAGAGTATTGTGGGATAGGTACCTGTTGTCTATGACGACACTGTCCTTGTAACAGATGGTTGACCAGGTTTTCCCCTCCTACCCTTTTGTACTGATGTTTTATTTACCGTCTTTATTTATTTATTTACTTCTATCTGTCTGTCTTTCTCTTTCCGTCTTTATTTGAATAAAATTGTACTCTTCTTGAACTTCTCTCCTCTATTGACTGCAAACACACATCTCTCTCTGTCTCTCTCACTCTGTCTCTCTCACTCTCTATGGCTCTATCTCTATCTGTCTCCATTCTCTCTCTCTCTCTCTCTCTCTTTCTGTCTCTATTCATTGTGTGTCTCTCCTTCTGTCCCTCTCTGTCTCTTTCAGGAGAAGCGTCGGCTACAGGAGGAGCAGGATAGAGCCAGGAGAGAGATGGAGGATGAGAGGCTGAGACTACAGCAGCTCAAGGTCTGACACGCATCATGCACAGGATACATCTGTTCTCTCACTCATTCACACATGCACACACTTTCCCATATGAGTGCAACTGTCATAGCCAAAGCCAAAATCCTCTGCTGACTCATTTCAGCTTGTTAGGAAGTAGATACCCTCCAAATTCATTTCCAAGTCATACACAAACACGCAGAGATACACACCCTTCCACACTTCCTGGTTCTGCCAGTCTCTGGCAAGGTTAAAGACAGGCCTTCCTTTGCTGAAATCTGTTTTTATGTGAGTGTTTACACACTCTGCGACGCACCGAGCTGCTCTATTGTTTTCACATCATTTCCAGATTGGCGTTCCCCCTTCCTACTCCACTGTGTTACACTGCCCTGGGGCACATTCCTCAAATTGTGTGTGTGTGTGCAGGCTGGTGCATTCAAGAGAATATTTTGCATATGCGTACCAAATATGTGTGTGTGTGTGTGTCTAAATTAGTGTGTAGTATATATGAATATCTATATGTGTACAGTACATGAGTTTGTGTGTGGCACTATTGTATCCATGAGATACAAAAAAATCGAACAGTAACAGCCGTCAAAGAACCGTTTTAATGATGAATCGGATGCTTGTTGTCTCACAGGAGGTCTTAACATCTTAGCCTTTAGTACATTCACTAGCCTTGGTATTGACTGTTGTGTAAGCCCAGGGCTGTTATTGTCAGATGTAGGGAGGTGATAGGAGGCAGCTTAGCTCCTGGCCTGGGAGGAAGTTTAGGGAGGGCTATGTCCAGCCAGCCAAAGGCACTGGGAGGGGAACAGAGCGGGTGTTTGTCCTGCCCTGCAGGAGAGAGCACAGAGAGGGTTTTGTGACACTTTTTGCTTAGTAGTTAGCTAGTGGCTAGCAGCTAGCAATATTTTGGAACCATAGGGCCATGGGCTGGAAGGTTGTGTGGGTTTTCTGATACTTTATCAGTTAGTGAGAAGCTTGCCGATATCGCCCAGCTTTGCACAGCAGCATGGCTGCTATGCATCCTTTGTACTGGATAGTAGAGTATAGAGCCACATGATTATGACTGAAATGATAATCCTGGATATTTTACTTTAATGATCCCTGCAGAGAGATTCTCTTTTCACTCGCCTCTCTCAACATGGAGGTCAGAGGTCGGGCTCAGCTACAGAACCCTTGTAGGGATTCACTGTGTTACCCAAGGACACGTGAGCATGATGCTTGCCGAGACAGGTGTTTGAACCTGCGTCCACCGGTAAAATGACAGTCGTCCAACTCACTATGCCATACGTACTGCCATTGTGATCGCAATTGTTGATCACAATATTTAGTCTTGATCTTGGGAACGAAACTGTTTTATTGTCTGTTTTCCACTACATCAGACATTCTAAATTATGTGTTATGTTTTACCATCGACGTCATATAACCATCCAAATATTTTTTGAGAATTGATGTATCAAATTAGAAAAGCTGAATGGATCTTGCAAAATTCAATAAAATGTCCTCAATATTGCCAAAAAGCTTTTACGCTCACTTGGACTGGAAATCTTTTTGTCAGTAAAATAAATGATGCAATAAATAGCGACGGACACATTTGTTGAATAAATAATGAGATAAGCTTGGCATGATCAGCCTGACGAATGGTTCAAACTCATTGCTCCTGTCACTCATGTATAAGGTGCCCAGCGTGGTTGTATGTCCATTAGTTGGTACAGTAAAATATTGCGTTCTTTGTGTTCATCTTCACGTGAAAGCATGAAATATGGCCAACTTTAGCTGACACTGAAGAACTGACAACAACTTGCCTAATACTAATCAATTATTGAAATACTCCATTGGATGTTTCTTTTTGTTTTTGACATTGAGGAAGCTGATGGGAATGCAGGCTTGGAAACCTAGCTATTCTATGATTATTAATTTCTGTCATTGAAAAATCATGTCCATAGTCTTAATCACTATGGGTGAAATGAACCCATACTTTCAAGCAACATGAAATCTATTGGTACTGTGGTTTGAGATGGACTGTCATGCTTGCAGGTGGGAACTCACAATGTGACCTTGGTGGCCTGAGTGTTTGAGGAAGTAAATGCCAGATGCAGTCTTCCTTTCCTGACTCCACTGCGCTTCTGTTTAAGCGAGAAAGTGAGAACGGAGGATCTAGAGGAGAGCTAAAGAGGATTGAGGGAAAAGTGCAATATACATATTTCTCATACAAACGCCAAATAGGGAAGGGTCGTCCCTTTATGAGGCAAGGAGGACAGGTAAGGAAGGAGAAGGAATGATGACAACAACGTAGTAATGGAAGGCATTGCCTTTTTAAAAGAATATTAGAGTTAAAGGAATGAGATGTGTGTTTCTGTTAGGCAGTTGAAACTGTGTGTGTAGAGGTAGACGGTGAGAGAGGAGTCAGTTCTACACCTTAGCGAGAACTGTGCTCTTCTCCTCCCTGCAAAACATGAAAGCACCTGGTTGGTTTGGATTACTGCAAGCATTGAGTAGTTAGAAGCAGCCCTGGGCAGCTTTTGTTCCCTGGGTCATGTATGTTCACGCACACACGTTACAAATTCATGCTTTTTTTACCTACATGTTCTATTGCTGAGAGGAGTGCCAATGTGAGCTCATAGGTCACTCTCTCTCTCCTCTCTCTCTCACTCTATCCATGTCACTACTCCCTCTCATCTATCCCTCTCCCCATCTCTACCTCTTCTATTTCCCTCCCTCTCTTCCCCTTTCCTTCTTCTCCTATTTCCATCCCACCACCTCTTTCTCCTGCTCCAGAGGAAATCTCTAAGGGACCAGTGGTTGATGGAGGGCCCTCCCCTGTCCCCGACCTCCCCGGAACCCCAGAGTCCCCGCTCCCCTCTCTGGGGCCAGGAGATAGAAAATCACATTGAGAAGTATAGCCTGTGTGTGTGTGTATGTATGTGTGCATGAGTGAAAGCAAGACAGGAGAGTTCGTGGATGCTTGGGAGAGGGAAAGACTGTTAGTAAAGCAGACGGAGCATGAGTGAATTGTTACATTTTTGTTGTATTTGTATCTTTGAAGCTCAATTTATAATTGATAGTTACAGCATTCTGTTTTCTTATTTTTGTTTCTTTGTGATTGTTGCTGCTGCTGTACAATATGTATGCTTTGGCAAAGCAAGTTTTATCGTGCCGGTACTGCACTTGAATTGAACTTGGAGGCAGAATGAGAGAGGAACTCTGTGTGTGTTTGTGTGCGCTCGCGTAACTGTATGTCTGTCTGTCTCAGGTTGCAAACAGAGAGTCAGCAGTTGGCAGAGGAGGAGGAGGAGAAGCTGAAGGAGCAGATGGAGGATGGCCAAACAGTGAGGAACTTGCACACACATTTTCGCGCACACACAGATACACACGCACACAGTGGACACAAAGGGGGTTGGAATACGGGTTGAACAAGCTTTTCCCCACAATTTCTGTCTTCATTGTTTTCCACGAATAATGCATTTCCCTCTTAATGTACCATTGATGTAGCACATCTTGATCAAGAGCAGGAACTTAATGAATGTAAGCAGCCCTCTTACATAAACAATTCAGCACTTGAGCTACTCTGAGATTATTGTTGCGCCTCAAGGCAAGCGCAAGCTTGTTTACCTCGCTTCATTGAATGTCTTTATAGTAGAACTAAATAATTATCCGTCCTGTTCGCCTGTGTGCTCCAGGGCCTTTTTTGGGGTTGATTTTTTTTGGGTGTAGTTATCGTATATTCATCTTAACCTTTGCTTTTGGAGTTTAGTTTAAATCAACTGGAGTCGTAAACAGAGGATTCCATTTTTAATACCTATTATAACCGATTAGCCATGCTGGCTGTGATGAAGGACACTCAAGTGACCTCATCCTCAGTCTGAAATACTTTAAACAGGCATCACAAGCAATCTTTGGTTTAGTGGGCAGACTGAGAGTGACTGGCAGCTAATTCCTGCCAACTCAACCAGGCACATGTGTGCATCTCCTTCCCTGATTCATCTGTTTATCACTTTTTGAGATTAACCATTAACCAAGAAATGTTGAGGTCACTCGAGGCGGACTTTAATATAACAGGCACACACACACACGCATGCCTACTGTAGGCTACCTTTGTCTGTATATATCTGATGTGGTTAACTAGGTATAATACTGTACTAACCTTGGAAAAGGTGTCAACTTTTCCAAGGTCAGGTAGGGCTTTGCAGCTCACTCACTCCCCCTAGTGGTTAGGAATAAAGTAATTATCCTTTCTCAGCGAACATTGTCAAAATCATCTGAAAGCACACATTAGCCACTTTTACAGAGCTGCGCTTGTCAGGAACAACTCAACATGTTTAGAACATAGTATAGAAATGTTTAGATAACATGAGGTAAAATCAGTCATAGAAATGTCCTGGACTGTTTCTGTCTTCTCAAAGCTTGTGTGAAGCTCCAATATCCGCCCTTCATTTATTGTCTTCTCTCCTAATTTTCCCATCAAAATACACTGGAGGTGAAGTGTTGTTGGGCCCATATAGACCTAGCTTCTCTTTGACACAACTGGGTATCGAGAGAGGCTTACTGTTTTTGGTATCGATAATAATGTCGAGGCACAGAAAGGTAGTAAAAACGCTATTAGAAATAATCACATAATGAAATATTTAACAAAGAAATATACAGAAATAATTATTATTGAAAAATCTCGGATACTTTGCCTTTGCCTAGTGCTGATTAAGGCTGTGCAATATGGACAAAATCACGATATCATGATATGGGTCATTTCATATCCCGATAACGATATAGTACATTTTCTGTAAATGTATTATTTATTTATATTCATTATTAACGTTGCTATTATTATTATATTTAACATTGAAATACAGTTTTACATTGTGTTAAGACACTCACCAATGGCTAGTTGAAGACAGTGGCCAAAACACTGTAGCCATGTCCAGTCATTCAGTACCAGTGTACTGACGTTAGTCGCATTATCCGTGGTTACACAGACGAGGTGATCTTCCGGCGATCCCCATGACTGGAGCTCTTCCCTTAGACCGTTGCCTATCATCGGTCCTCTGGGAAATAGGACGTCTGTAAACATCGACTACACAGTGTCCAGTCTTCTTTGATTTGTATTGTCAAGCTCATGTACAGTTGTGTCGTTCGGCTCGTCCACAGGTCCGTTGTTGCAGCATAATGATGACACACTGCGAAGCTCCCCTTCTACTTTGGCTCGGCAATCTCCATATAAGCATGGTATCGTGATGTCACTGAAGTGTTTGCGACTGGGCATAACGCACCTCGGATCGAGAGTGTTGACCAGTTCTCTGAAGCCCTTCCTCGCAATGGTGTATATCAGGACCGTGTCTTTGCATATGAATGTCGGAATTGTACTTACAAACGATTATTTTAATGTGGTTTGAGTTTTGCTTTTTCTTCCAACACTTCAGTCAGTCTTGTCTTAGTTTCTTTCCGTGTCACGCTCCTCCATGTTTGTATGTTTCTCCAGTCCACGTGTAGAGAACTTGAAGCGGGGTCGGGAATGACGTAAAATACTGACGTAAAGCAGGTCTGCGGCTTTTGTTGCGACAATAGCGATATAGACGATGGAAAATATCTACGATAGACATTTTTCTATCGTCCCACGGTATATATCGTCATATCGAGCAGCCCTACTGCTGATCTATGACCCCTGACCTGATCCCATTGGTCACCTGGTAAAGAATGGTAAAACTGATTTTGAATCAGCGCTTCTGTGCTGAGATGCTGATAAAAGTCAACCATGATCTGCATCCCTCAGCCATTCTACAGTGACCATAGAGAAGGGGTAATGCAATTGAGTAAAGGAAACATTTCAGACACACTCAAACAGATACACTCTCACACACACAATCACACACAGCCTTTCACCTGTCCTGCAACAGTAAATATAACCTCCCCTTTCTCTCTTATCCAATAGGAAGCAGTGAAGGTGGCAGTGGCCCCAGAAGGCAAGTGGGGTGGGATCAACACTTTGGCCCATAGAAATGTAAACATTTGATTGGACATTATATAGAAATAAGATGGCATTAGCTTTTTTCAGACGGTATGATAAACTGAAACATAATTGTTTTATTTTAGAATAGTCAACATGATAGTTTTCATGTAGTTTGACAAGCTCAAACATCCACAATGTGTGTTTTGACCAATACATTTCCACCCTGTAACATTGTATAATGTTACAACCTCCCTGACACCACCTGTTAGCCACAGCTGTTCTTCTAATGCTACTCTTAGTTAATTACATCAGTACATATTGATTAGATTTCAGTTGTTTAATGTTTGGACCCCTTCCCATGTTTCTGCCTTTGCGAGCAATGAAAAGGACTGGTGATATTGGATACCAGGAATAGAATAGATTGCCTTTCTAAGCCAGGACTTGGTTCCACTTGGTTCCACTTGTGTGCACTTGTGTGTAGGTGTTATGACAAGATAAAGATGACCTAAACAAGCACAGGTGTGTGCATATGCCATATTGTAATTCTGTCTATGAGAGAGCATAGATACAGTGGCAGACGGTTGCAAACGCACTACAAGGGCCCAAAGCAATCGCATTAAGAGAAATGCGCTGCAACTTCAGAAACGATGTAAAGTCAAAAACACATGCAAACCTTAAAAACAAATGCAACAGAAAAGCACTGCATATCCATTCAACACAACGGAAGTGCTCCAGGCCACTAGGGGAGATTTTTGACATGAGATAGAGGGGGTTTCAGCTTTTAGGCCCCATCATCTAGATGTTATGTTTGTTTAAGGGATCCTGGTGCAGTCTCGGTCATGAAACATCCATGCACGGTCTCTGCCCGTCAAGTGTGATTGTTTGGCGGTATCGATCTTTAAAAGAAGACAGACAAAGGAGGTGACGGGAAGCTTTCTTCTTCCCGCTGCCAATCTAAACACACTCGTGTCAAAAATCAACCTATTCCACTTTGCGCTACTCGAGAGACCTTGGCCCTCATTTATGAAGCGTGCGTAAGTACCGATTTGTGCGTGTTCCAGGCGTATGATCACTTCTACGCAAAGTGTGGAATTTATTAACTTGTACTTGTGCTCAAGCACAGGTCTGACCATGCAAATCGTCCTTGTCAGAAAAGGATATTGAGCGAGTCATTTATGCTTTCATTACATCACGCTTAGATTATTGCAATGTAATGTTCTCCTATCTAAGCCAACAGGCCATAGCACGGCTGCAACTGGTCCAGAATGCAGCTGCGAGGCTCTTGACTAAGACCAGGCGCAGCTCTCATATCCCTGCACTGGCTACCACTGACCTATAGGATAGATTTTAAAATTCTCACTATTACAGGGAGGCATTGCATGGTTTAGCCCCCAATTACATCACTGAATTGCTGACCCATTACACCCCAGTGAGACCTCTAAGATCCACTGATCAAGGACTTCTGGCTGTCCCCTTTTCAAGATTAAAAAGTAAAGGTGACCACACCTTTGCAGTCTTAGCTCCCACCCTCTGGAACCGCCTCCCATCAGCCATTAAATTGGCAGCATCTGTTGTGATAGAATAGTGAAACTGCAAATGGAAAGCATTGCAGCAAGTGAATGCAACCACATGCATCAAACATTTTCTACATCTACATATGTGTGTATATTATATTGGGGGGGTGTTAATGCCAGAACAAAATAGCTTTCTAGAAAAGCTAATTTTCTAGATAGACAGCTTAAGGCTATTAGCAAACAGCCTGGTTCAGCCTCACATTGATTACGCCAGTATGGCGTGGTATGGCGGGCTGACAAATGGACTTAAACAGAAACTCCAGGGAATTATCAATTGAAATACAGTTTTACATTGGTGTTATAATTGGTGTGAACATCTATAGAAGACAGATCTGTGACAGGTGTTTCTAAATTAATGCAACATGGCTCATCTCTCGTTACTGGAAGATTTGTCACACTGCGCTCCGAGCGCATCTGCAGAGATGCTGATCTATCTGCTGAAAGCACAGCGCGGCTTGTAAGTAGATACCACTTGCCAAAACATAGTTTGCTTGAGTTATGTCCTGATTTGGTTACTATGTTGGAGCGACAAACTAACCGCACTAAAAGCCAATCCTGCGCTCATCCAAGTCCTGTCCACCCTGGGGGTTTTGGGCCACTGGCACATTCCAGCGTGAGATTGGAGATCCCAACCCTCAGTGAGCAGGATTATGCTGCAGTGTTGGGTGCCATAATTTATCTGAGCCCAAATTACCGTACATCCAGTTCCCTTACACGATTCCACAACAAGCTGAGATCCAGCGGGAATTGTATTTTGTATTGTATTGTATATTCATTACATTACATTACAGCATTTAGCAGATGCTTTTATCTAAAGTGATTTACATACCATTGTATACCATAGAAATACCACATATACATAATACAGCATATACTAATGACATCATATACCATACTACACACAAACTCATGTCTTTGGACTGTGGGAGGAAACCCACTGCAATTTCACGGCATTGCTGGATTTCAAAATATAATAGGTGCAATAGACCACATAGCAACGTCAAACAACGACTTTAAATATGTCAACAGAAAGGGATCTCATTCAGTGAATAAAAAGGAGGGTAAACTATGACCTCCAGTCGGTGATCATCATAAAGCAAACAACCACCAACAATTACAGGAACTTAATTGGCTACCTGTTGAGGCCAGGGTGTCACAGTTTAGACTATCAATGGTCCACAGAATAGTTAGAGATAGGGCCCCAAAGTATTTTACAAATTACCTCACCAGAGAAAGTAGA
>OMOT01030321.1:0-14685 GCA_900312575.1 Acanthochaenus luetkenii | reverse complement strand
GGGCGTACCCCCGCCACGCCAAAGAGTCCCCTTTGTCCTACCGCATCCGGATCATCGCCACTATTTAGTCTGCCCTGAAGCCGTATGGCCACTTTATTATCCGAGGGTCATATCTTCATACCCTTTTATGATTTTCCGTGCTTTCCTAAGGCATCGTGTGTGGTAGATGCACGGAGGGGAGGTGGCAGCCAATCAGCTGCCGTACCAGGCAGTGATGCAGCCAGTGAGAAAGCTCTCAATGGTGCACCTGTAGAAGTTGGTGAGAGTTTTGACAGAAAATGCCAAACTTCTTGAGTCTCCTCAGGAAGTTTAGGCACCTTTGGGCCGTTTTTACTGCCGTGTCCGATTGCCTGGACCAGGAGAGGTCATCATTGATGAACACACGGAGGAACTTGAGGCAGGAGGCTCTCTCCACTTCAGCTCCATCGATGTGAATGTAACAGCTGCCTTCAAAAACCATTATCAAAAAGCATTATCGGTCTAACCCTAATTGCCAGCCAGTTTGTGCTCCCCTGTAAGTCCCTGGATGGCCCCTGTATCTTTAGTCACTATCATCCGACCCCAGAGTTGCAGATCCTCATCCTGTGTTTTACAGACACATTCTGGACAAACCCTCAGTACCGGATGCGTCTGTGTGAGGACGACGATGACCCAGAGGACGAGCGGGTGGCCTGTACCGTAGTGGTGGCTCTGATGCAGAAAGGTCGGAGGAAGGAACGCAGTAAGGGGGCAAAACTCTTCACCATCGGATTTTCCATCTACGAGGTACTGATCGCATGACCTGAACCGCTCAGCTTGTCTCCAGCGTGAATAAGCTCTTGCACATTATCACATTTCATTTCTACTTTGTCTCTGTAGGTGCCGGAGGAGGTATGCTCATCTGGGGGAAGGACGTCCATTTGATAAAGCTTTCCCAGTTATGACCTGTATCTGCAAAGACACTTTTATGTGTGTGTGTGGGTGTGTGCGTGTGTTTGCTTTAGTTAGATCAGGCTCTTGTCTTGTGGATTACCAATAATGCACCTAAAATGAACATTAACATTCTCAGGTCAGAAAAAAAGGTTACGTTGTCTGTATCCAAATAAACAATTTCCAGAAAATATTTCAGAAATTAAACAATACCCAACACAAATATGCTTGGATTATTATGGACTAGACTGAGACAGAAAAACGGAACTAAAATTGTTAGTGGATCTATGTAACCTGGATAGCATGATAACATATAGTTCTATTATTTCAATTTGATTGAAATTAGTCATTTAGAAATGTATTAGCATTATGAACACAAATTGCATTTAAATGTACTCATTCGTGTCATAAATCATTATATGTCATTTAATGACATTTCAAAAATACCCTTTTCATAAATGTTTTAATTGGAAATTTGTCATAAAGTTGAAATGCGTTTATACTTTATAAAATAGGCCAAAATATGCACACAGCATCTGTTAGTTTCGAGTAGTTGTAAGATGTTACAAGTTTTTGTTGTTGAGAAAATTACATTATTTGTCAATATTGTCCATTTTCTGTAGTCTAAAATATTGTTCCCAACATTCTGTCCTCACCATTCCCCAGTTTCACTGCTCTCTTTCCATCCTCAGATGCGTGGGTGCAATCAGCATCTGCAGAAGGACTTCTTCCTGTATACAGCTTCCAAGGCCAAATGCAAGACCTACATAAACCTGCGTGAGATAACTGAGCGCTTCCGTCTGCCTCCAGGAGAGTATGTCATCATCCCCTCGACCTTTGAACCCCATCAAGAGGGAGAGTTTATTCTCAGGGTCTTTTCTGAGAAGAGGAGCACCTCCGAGTAAGAATCAATAAGTGTGAAGCCGGATTATGTTATTTTAGGGGATTGCTGACAGTAAAATGGATGCAGAATGTAGCAAGGCAGTAAAAATAAAGCCATGAACAATGATCAGAATTAATTCTAATGTAACATCTGTCTGTTTCCCTCTAAGTGAGATGGAGACCACAATCGGGTCTGACCAACTGCAGGTTTGTAACTTGATCCATGTGGTACGGCTGTACAATATGGTCAAATATATATTACAGTTATGCCGACAGATGTTGCAGTTGTGATAGGACGTACAATATAATTCTAGTTTTGCATTTGAAGTCTGCATTACCTTTTGATGTGGTTTGAGACACTTTCAGTATCTTTACAACAGTTGATTGTGGGAATGTCTCCCATTGGGCTTCCCACTGATGTCCACTCTCCTCATATTAGCATTTCTGCCAGAGGTCTGACTGCCAGACACTTCTTCACTGATTGACTGTATTCTAAAAATGAATTTAAAAGGCTGGTTTGCTAGATAACATGTACTTTCACACTGCAATATCAACATGATTTTGATATATTGTAGATCTCAAATGTGTAGCCTACATTTCTCATCAACTCTGCTCTCGAAATCACCCATCTTTCCTGTCCCTATTGACTGATTTCCCCTCATAAGTCAATAACAAACAGAAAATGTAAGTCTTTTCCTTCACATCTTTTCCTCCATCTCATCTCATCCTTCTCCTATCCCTCCTTATTTCCTGACCATCAGCAAGACAAGAAAAAGAAGGACAAGGTAATAGATGCATGTGGCGATCACCTTCCTAGATTTCCTCTGCTTTCCCCATCTTCGCTCCACATTTTATGTCTTGTTTTTAGCTACGTTGGCAATTATAGTGTTTGGCCATTATCGTATACACTGATTTATTTCAACTAGTGGAATATGCCCCATGTGAATCAACTGTCTACTTCACTTTCTCCTCTATTCTGCATTTGTCTTTCACCCCAATCATAATGCTCCCCAACCCCGGTGTCTCTCTTTTCTCTCTCCCCACCAACCACTGCACTTACCCGTGTGTCCCCCTACCCCAGCCTATTGTGTTCGTGTCAGACAGGGCACGTGCCAACAAGGAAATCGAGCATGACGGCATTATGGGGGAAAAGAAGAAGAAACCAAAGGTAGTTTCCTTGTGAGGAGAGTGGAATGTGTATGCACACCGTTTCAAACCAAAACACAGACACGTAAACATTAGCTCAATGTAACCTTTGCCCCGCCGTAATTCCTGGAGACTGACAGGGCTGAAATTAATCCTTTAGGTCACATATCGTCACTGGGAATAAAAAAGCCAGACTGAATTACAATCAAGTTTAAAGGCCAACCAATCTCAAGTGGCCCAGTTGCACCTGTTTTCCCATAAGGCCTCTTTGCTTTGCTGTTGATACTCGGTTCAGTCTATTTCTCATTTGCTGCTCTCCTCTGGTACGATAAGGAAATGCATCCTGATGATGATCAACCATAGAATTTAGTGACATTTGTGGTGCAGCAGGAACGATTTGAAGCAATGAAATATAGGCGGCGCCAGAGAATTGTGATTGGGGTTAAATGATCCCGGGCTAAAAGGCTACATCATTTAAATACATTAATAAATGTTTCAATAGCCAGACAGCTATACAAACAAAATAATAATACAATAGTTAAAAATACAATACAGTAAAAGACAATCTCACACTATTGTCCTTCAATGCTAAGACACCTGCTCCCCGGGCGCCATAATGGCAGCCCTCTGCTCCGGGCCCCCCTAGCATGTGTGTGTTGTGCAATTACTTGTGTGTATCCCGGGGGATCCGTGATGGGTTAAATGCAGAGAATAATTTCACTAAGTGTGTGCGGTGCTCTGTGCATGTGTGTGACAATAAAGGATAAATTAATGATGCGATGCAGTGCCGGCGGTGGCTATAGGCAGGGGTGGGCTCAGCCCACCCAAATGTGCGTCTTTCCCACCCAATCAAAAGTTAAGAAAACATTAGTTTTTTGTTCAGCCAATGGAAAAGTAGCACAGAAGATACCAGTACCCTTTCTAACTTCTGATTGGCTGGGCAGCCTACAGCCCGCCTCCAAAGTTGCCCACTGAGCTCTGAAGCGGACCAGTCCCAGCTGTACAGTGTCTCTCTGAGCATACCGAGGGGGAGGGGTGTTGGCAAGTGATGCAACCCCGCATTTTGGATTAAAAATAACTTTGAAATCAATACTTTTCAAAAGGAACCGATACCAAATGAGTCATGTGTGAGTATCAGCACCACAGTGTCGACCCGCCCGTCCCTAATGTGTCAACCCAAACAGTTTTGAAGGTCGCCTGAGACTTATTTCATAGAACATTTTGCATTAAGCTGCTTTTAAGACTGAAACATTAGACTAGCTACTGCTTAAAGGCACAGACCACCCAAAAATCAAACTTTGTCAGCTGTTTTCATACCTTGAAAATAGTCTAATAGATAAATATTTAAAAAATTCATCCATATTCTGCAGGATCTTTTCGATAGCAGCCACATGTTTCTCACTTCTGAATTAATGGAAAAGATAGGAGTCACTCTAGCTTAGGCTTTGGAGCCTGTAGACTGAGTCCTATCTTATCCATTCGTTTTGGTATTGGGACCAGTACAGGATCTACAATGTGGAATGTTGATTTATTTTTCTATTCGACTATTTTTGAAGTAAGAAAACAGCTGACGCACAAACATGAAGAGTCATCACATCGTGCAGAAACTTTTTCCTGAATAATAATAGAGTTGTTCTGATACAGATACCAGTATTGGAAACGCCTCTGCTGGATTGGTTATCGGTACGCGAATCTATGAAACAATCCGATATAAGGTCATGTATCACGTGATGATAGCTCATTCATGCCACACAGGCCAACAAGAACAGGGGCGGCGCTAGCGGAGAGTGTGATGTTAGTCTGAACTATTGTCAGCAACTTGGCAATACTTTCCACTGGAAAGTCCCACCAGTAAAACGGCGATATGCGCAGTATAGTATGCAAGGCTTTAGTTTCGAGGAGTGGCACTAGTGTTGCCAAGAACGTGCCATTGTTCTTGAGATTGTAAGTAATACTAAGTGTAGCGTGAATATTTTAATTAATGGTGTATGATAGCAATATAATTTAGAGTTAGCTTTGATTTGAATTAGAGAACTGGGCACCAGCTAACCGACAACATCAACAGGTCTCATCTGAAGGATTGAATTCCGAACTCGCTTTAATTCAAAGCCAGACAATGAACACAGGATATGACTTCATGCAAAGGAATATATTTATTACTAAAGCACACTCAATAATCAGGTCAAATATATACATATAAAGCATAGAGGAAGTAGATCTTATGTTTGAATAGTGGTGATGAATCAGTAGCAATACACGAAGTTTCCGGCGGTGGCTATAGGCAGGGGCGGGCTACTAGTCCACCTCTCTAACCTCTGGGATATTCATGTCCACATGTCATTTAGTGAAAGACGATATACAGCATGTCAGAAGCAACACGTCTGAACAAAATGTTTCCTTGTAGTTTTAACTGTTTATTTGATCAACAAACACTTGTAAAATTGGGTTGGAAATTAGGAGTTTTGCCCTTAATTAAGATATCTACCATTTGGAAAAAGTGACACCTACTCTACATGGATAGACTTTTTCAAGAACTTAAGTCCCTGGTTCACAAAATGGGAACATTTTTGCAACATTTGGATGCTCTATTGACTATTAACTTTTCAAACTGCATATATAGCATTTGTGGATGGGAATCCTTCAAAAACATCCACTGGACCATTTTGTCTGTTTCTCAGCCCTCTTGTTCACTATCGGTTTCTCTCTCATCTATCCATCAGCCAAAACAACTTCAACCTGAGACCGAAGAGGAAAAATTGTTTAAGGCCATTTACAAGCAGATTGCTGGTGAGGTGAGTACAGACTACACTCGGAGTGGAGTTGTTAGGAAGGGAAAATGAGAACAGCACAGGACAGACACGGTTATATTTGCGCTCATATGCAGCATCTGTTATTTCTCCCACCATCAGGACATGCAGATCTGTGCCAACGAACTCAAGGTGGTCATGAAGAGGGTACTCGACAAACGTGAGTACACCGAAAAGACAATTTGCACTTTCCTCTTCTACTGCTGAGTAAGTCATATCAAGCGGTCCTTTTCCACAGATAATGAAATAAAGACAGAGGGTTTCAGCCTTGAGACGTGTCGGAGTATGATTGCTTTGATGGATGTATCCTTTCATGTGACTGAGGAGGGATGAGAGCGTGTGGTGCGGACGACAGAGCGGCCACCTCTCACAGCTGGACTGGCAGGCTTATGAGTGGAAGGTTACTTCCCCACTTGCTCAGTGGCCAACATGTAGGAGACTGCAGTTGTACTGGGCAGCTCTCAGGTTTGAATGTGTGTAAGTGTTGTAATGTGAAGCAAGGTGGTGATGGAACTCAGCAAAACGTTGGATAACGTTTACATTTTTTAAACGTCCCCTAATTCAGGTCAGAGTTAACGTTTTTACATCTTTGGTATTCTTGACCAGAGCATCTTACAGTGAGTGTAAGAGTAGAATTAGCTCCATTTCCCAGATCACCAAAATTTAGGGCTAGGTAATATGGACAAAATGAATATCACGATAATCCTAAGAAATTAAATAAGCAAAATCACATGTTAAATAATCATATTGATGTTCATCTCATTGATCTGCATGGTACTATAAAGAGCTATAATTCTCAAATAATATTCCCATAATTTGTTGCAGATGTCATTTCATGAAATATGTTATTTAGCAATTGCTTTATATCATCAATTAAGACAACAGAATTATATATCACAATAAGTCGATTACTTCATCATGATATGAATCTATTGAAATAGAAAGATGACAAACGACACTATAGAATTATTGCCAGCCAACATTAACAAACATCTAGCTAGGGTACCTCTCTGTCTAATAGCGAAAGCAATGCTATATGTTTTTTCTGACCGAACCCTTCTCAGACCGACGGGACAGGAAAGCTGAATCTGCAGGAATTCAAACACTTGTGGACCAAGATCAAACAGTGGCAGGTAGGACAGTGTTTGCCAACGTAATTCCCACCCATATATAAACAGACCTACAAGTTCTCATTTGATCATCCATCTCCTCATCTCATGTGTTTGCAGTTGATCTTCAAACATTACGATCAAGACAAATCCTGCTCCATCAGTAGTTTTGAGATGAGGAATGCTGTGAATGAAGCAGGTGAGACGCAACACTCCTATGGAGGATTAACCATAATTTCTAGGCTTTTCCCCGAAGCTTTTTCATGGTTCTTTTTTTTTTATTCCATTGTCTTACAGATCTGGAAAATGTCTTATTTCCCAGACCTGTGTGAGAATCCTGTAACCCTGACCTAGACTGTGGTAGACTATGAATCTAATCTCTGCCTCATCCTCTCCACACCTAGGGTTTCATCTCAGCAACCAGTTATACGACATCATAGCCATGCGCTATGCGGATGAACACCTCAACATCGATTTTGACAGCTTCATCTGCTGTTTCGTGAGGCTAGAGGGCATGTTCAGTAAGTACAGACCACACTTGGGCTTGTGCATGAACAAGAAAACAAACCAAGGAATACAGTTATCATGTTGGCGGCCGTCTAATTACAGCAAGTAGGGCCAAACATTTTGTTAGAGGGCAAAAGGCCAAATTAACTTTATGAGTCGTGGGCCAAATATAATGAAATGTGACATTATTTATAGATGAAGCAGGTAAATAATACTCATGCTATATGTAATCAAGATGCTTGTTAATATGGCTTGAAATGAGCCACACTGAGATGTTTTAAATTGAATCAAAATAGATACTGTAGGTGAAAATACAGAATATTTTACACTATTTATGACACTGGAGAGACAAATGTGGCACATAGCCCACACTTTTTACTGTATGAGTTTAAGGTTAATATAAAAGCGATGGAGATGGGTAGTCTGATGTGTTGGGTCTGTTGCAGGGGCATTCAATGCCTTTGACAAAGACGGAGACGGCATAATCAAGCTCAATGTCCTAGAGGTAGGCCAATTCTACCAGTGTCTCAATCAAATGTGATACTATGTATATTTTAATTATGAAACCCTTTATGCTCATCCTGATGTTTGTCTTTTGCTCTCTTTGCAGTGGCTCCAGTTGACCATGTATTCTTAGGTCATCCTACCCTGACAGTGACCATGACACCTACTCAGTGTATACAACTCTCTTTTTCTTTGTCCAAGAGCTTCATTTAAGAAAGATTACAACAAAACCCAACCCACATGATTTATAGAAATGTTATCTTGATATCAAAATGAGGTTGGCAACTTCCCCACATTTCTGTTGCTGCTCAAGTTAAGACGCTAAAATGCTTTAGATTTAATTTGAGATTATTTTCTTCCTAATGTGACACCCAAAGTCAAGTTAACGACTGATAGCCTATCAATAACAAGGCTGAATCCTTGTTATCAATATTGAAGAGAGCAATACAATCTGATGAATGCGGAAGGCAGTGTAGCCCGATAGATAATCACGTTGCGTCTGTCTTTGGCGTGAAGCAACGATGAACAGTGAAGGCAGTCTAACAATGAGAGGAGATGCCATTAAAAATGTACTTCATATTCATATTTTAGCATCATCGATGTCAACAAATGTCTGAATATGAGCCCTGATTGAATGAGCACTTTGTTTGACAAATCTAAGGAGGGAATACTTTATGTACATTGAGTATGCATGCATTTGTTTTGAAAATACAATGGAGATGAATCATGTAAATTATATTCTTTTATTGCTGTACATATACATTAGGTGTTAAATGAAATGTATATACATACAGTATCACATATAGACATTAAGGCATGTGTTTAAAACAGACCACCACACATTTCCAGCATTAATTTAAGTTACTCCTATATCCTTGGACAGCTCGTTCTGGATTTCTCTCATTGCCCCAAAAGACAGTTATGAGTTTGTTCCACTCCATAACCCTTGTGTCAAGCAAATTGATAAACGGACCGTGACATTGCCTTTTTTGGGGAAAGGAGAACACGTTCTTGTTCAGAATTGATAAAAAAAATACTACAAATGTTACGCTTATTTACATGCAAAACACTAAGTGAGTCTCCCAGTCATTGCTTGCATCCCAAGGTTTGGACTCATGTTTGGATGCATGGGTTGTGCTCTCAAAGCCGTGTGTGATTTATTTCCAAGTTGTTCAGTTTGCGAGTCTAGAGTTGTTTTTCAAATTTATATCCATACACAAGCTATTTAGCATGTAAGCATGACACTGACTTTGAAGAGAGGGCAATATATTACTAAAGTTTTCAAAATGTTACACTCAAACGTTTGAATAAACAGCGCAAGAAATCCTTCTGAAAGCCCTAGAAGACTTGCTGATGAGGTACAGTCCTCAGCCATGCTTAAGTGAGCGGGAGTGAACCTTAAAGTCTCAGGGTGTGGGCATCTGGGAAACGTCACACTTGGGGCTCAGCCATCATCCTTAGAGCAGCTCCTGGCTCCACACTGTATAGCATCACAGATTATAGGCTCATTTCAACTGGTCTGGACTATCTGAGTAGTATATATTAATTCTTAACTTCAGTGGCACTCGCCTTTGCGCTTAACTTTCATTAATCAAAATAATCTGACAATCTGATGGTCAATCTGTAATCTCCATTTCAGAGCCAATCACAAATACATCTCTAAACAAGATGTTTTTTGAAGAAACAATTCACGGTATCTGTTGCCTAACAAAAGCCACACCCAATATGCAATGTTAATGTTAACGCTGCATATTTGTAGAAAATGCATGAAATGCTCTGAACGGTTAGCTTCACATATGGACTAATGATGTGTATGAAATAGGTTTCTGTATACTGTACTGTGTCATGCCACCCAAAGCCCCAAACCATGTATTCACAGTGAGAAATGTCCTCAAACGTCCATTACAAAAAACACCTTGTGGACCCAACAGAGCCCGCAACTTGTCACAGAAACAACCCCTAATTATTGATGACTTACAGCAAATGAATGATTGCAAATAACATGATAAAGAAAATAGCTGATCATTCTATAAACAGCAGTTTTGATGATGTAGTGGATAACAACAGCGACCACTGTTAACACCTTGTAGGTTCATTAAAGACTGAATGAGGCACGGAATCGTGTTCTGTTTAAGTCTGATACTGAGCAGTAGTAAACACTGCCCAGTATCAATCCCTTCATAAAAATTACAAAAACATCAGAAATCAATTCAAAGAATAAAATGCATGTCGCAGGCCCAACTATGTGTATTTTGTGCCATAAGACCAAGAGATGTGATCAGGAACACAAACAGCTGGAAGAAATGCAGGAAAAAATATATCTCCCATTAGAAATGAATGTGTGCATCCATAAAACCTGAAAAAAATATTGTGTGTTGTAATGGGTGGAACTCCAGCCTCATCTGCTGCATTGCCTCACCAAATCTGTTAAGGCTGCAGCTTGCCGTCTTCCTCTATATGGCTCTGCATGTGTTCAGGCAGATCCTGCAGGAAGCAGAGACACAAAACTCATTATCCTGATTACTGTTGAGCCTTCTGGATGTATTGTGGGCCTGATTCAACAGAACACCTGGGGAGGAGGGTGCCCACGTTTTAACCTTGATGACATACCCGCGCTCAACCCCATTTTCCTGTAAAATTCAAGCTAGGTTTCTGCATAGGTGGTTTAATAGCATAAGGGATAGTTAGATCTGATCCTGTGTATTGGTAAATGTTCCCACATACTGTAAGGGTGTGATCATAAAGACAGTTTGTTTTCTTTGGTCCAAACCATAGTGGAAAAGTTAACCGTGGTGCATTTTTTGTATTTGGTTCATTCACATTGCCCAGTTACAAGTGAACCAGGGTTTGTAAACAAAAGTCACATGACTCACGGGTAGCTTGGACAGTTTTGGTAACCTGTCATCATGCAAGGTTAGAGACTTTGGCAGCAGAGGGGGGGTCAAAACAAAATTGTTTTGTAAACAGCCGGCACTCGCTCCCGTCCCCCGACACATATTCCTCAGGAGCAGAGAAAACAAGCGCCAGGGGAATACATATGTCCAAGCCATGCCAATCATGTAAAAACGTTTGTATTGCGATACATTTCACAGGAGAGCATACTGAGACCTGTTAGAATACACACTGAGCTTTCCGTTTCGGAGCAAAGCATTTAAGATTGCCCAATTTACTTACTATTGTAGCCCAGTGAGAGCCTGCAGGAAAACTGTAGAAAGCTCAATCCAAAATATCATCCTTTAAATAAACCACTCCAAACATGCTTGGTGTGAATGCACCCCGAGATCCACACTTTCGATAACAAAATAAAAACGATCAATGGGACTATATAATTGGTTATGACTATGGAAGGCACTCCTTAGATAATCTGGTAATGTTATCATCACTTTTATAAGAATAAAGGATGGCTTTAGTTCATTACCTGCTTAACAGAGTCTTGTGTGGCAAAGAAAGCGTTGCAGCCTTTCCAGCGACATTTGACGGTCTGCAGACGAGGGTTGCTGTGGTCTCTTAGTAGGTGCTGCACAAGGTGCTCCGTCATGCCGAAGATCAGAGAGCAAGGTTGCCACTGGACAGAGGGCAAAGGTCACAAAGACAAATGCTGAGGCACAAGTGTACCAGGAAATGCTAAAAGTGAATATAATCATTAAATTCCTTCTCAACAACAAAAACGTTTTCTTTCAAAGGGAAAGAGAAACTTTTAAGTGATATTTCACTTTGGTAAAACATTTACATTTTTAGTGCACTTGCAGAATCCCTGAGTTCATGAATCATCCACCACATAAATTGGCAGGTCTGGAGACCTGTGGTCAATATCACTTTCTTAATTTCATTTTGAAGACCTTGACTACTCCGAGTAGGGAATGAGTCCTTACCCCAAGTGAATGAGTTAAAGTATCTCTGGGTCTTGTTCGCAAGTGAGTGGCCAATGGAGTGTGAGCTGGGTCGGGGAATCTGAGCAGCGGAAGTGGTATTGCGCTCGCTTTACCGCACCGTTTTGATGAAAGGGGAGCTGAGCCAGAAGGAAAAGCTCTCAATCTATCGGTCCATCTTTGTCCCTACTCTCACCTATGGCCATGAAGGTGGGTCATGACCGAAAGAACGAGATCGCGGATACAAGCGGCCAAAATTGGTTTTCTCGGGAGGGTGGCTAGCATCTCCCTTAGGGTTAAGGTGAGAAGCTCAGTCATACGTGAGAGACTCGGAGTAGAGCCGCTGCTATTTTGCATTGAAAGGAGCCAGTTGAGGCGGTTCGGGCATCTTGTAAGGATGCCACCTGATCGCCTCCCTAGGGAGGTTTTCCAGGCACGTCCAGCTGGTAGGAGACCACGGGGCAGACCGAGGACTAGGTGGAGGGATTATATCTCCACGCTGGCCTGGGAACGCTTTGGGATCCCCCAGTCAGAGCTGGTTAATGTGGCCAGGGAAAGGGAAGTGTGGGGGCCCCTGCTGGAGCTGCTACCTCTGCGACCCGACTTCGGATAAGCGGTTGAAGATGGAAGGACCTTGACTAAAATTAGAATTTTCAAAACAAGGAGAATTAGTCCTGTGAAATATTATTTGATTATTTGTCTGGCATCTAACTTTATAAGAAGTTGTCTATTTGCAATTATCAATATTGAAGGCTGGGGAGAAAACAATCCTTATTGCTGGTGATGACAACTGAAGGTCTTCTGCTCCTGGACTTCTACGGGGGTCTGCAAGCTGAAATGTGCAAATGTTCTAACAAAGTGAAATATCGATTTACGATTCACTGTGCACTGTATTTCTGAGCCACCTCCTTACCCAGCAGCGGTAGTTTTTCATCAAATTGAGCTTTACAGCTTGGACACTCCCATCGTAACAGCCTGTGTAGATCTAGGTGGGAGACACAGTAACAGATACAGCTGAATGAAGACAAACTATTAACAGGAGCATGAAACTTAATCTCTTCTAAAATGAACCTCCTTCATGTACATATTCACACAGAGGCAGACCAGTTTAAGCAGACATACCACGCTCTTGTGGATGGCCATGCACATCACCATATCACTATGTCCCCCGTATACCTGCAGGCGGTCATGTGACTGTAAAGGAAGAAAGACAAGGAAGAATAAAGATAATTCACCACATACATAACAAGATAGATGAAAACATTTACGCGAGAATTTGCAACCATTTAATAAATTAAAGGAACAAAGCTGGCCTAACGACCCCATTTCTGATTGAACATCACTAATTAAAGTTCTGAAACTATAAATGGACATATAAAGTCCAATTGTACAGCAAAGCAGTTGTGATGAAAACAAAATAAAATTAATAATTGTATTTAAGAGATTTAAATACTTTAAAAACATTAGTACTGTCAAGTATTAGTTTAATTTGATTTAATTTAAGGCCTTATTTATTTGAAGTGTTTAAAGACCCGTAGATATCCTGTTAAATATCCCTTTGAGGAGGATTTTTTATAAAAACGAATCACTCAAAATGTAAAACAAATACACATAAGATGATTCCATCTTCAAACGTGTAGGTGTTTTGTAGGCCAGGTTGTTCCAAAAATTTGTTTTTTACATTTTACTTCCATATCAGCAGTCATTCTGTCAAAGGTGGTATCGCTGTTGTCAAATGGAGTGTGTCTAATTTTGGGACAAAACTTCAAGAGTGAAATTGAGTCATACATACCTGTAACTCATAGACACGCACCAGCTTGTCCAGACAGGCTGTCACCATCACTTTCCCCAAGATGGCTATGGATGTGACGGCATGACCATGACCCTTATAGATGCGTACCAATTCAGATGTCTGTCATATTAAGATGGAAGAGGAGAATAATGCTGACAGGACAAGTATGAACTATAGACAGAAAATCGAAACAAAACAAAACAAAAACAACGAAAAAACTGGAAAAGCACACGTTTGGGTACACTAGTATACTTGTCTCCTGCACCTAGATTAACATTTAAATAACGTATTTTCAGATTATCGGCAAAACTAATCTGAGCATTTATTTTACATTTCTGTTAGCCTGTTATGTTGGTCATGTCAACTTCAAAATAGCTTGCTAAACTGACTGCAAAATGGCTCCAATGAATAACTTTGTCCATCTATACCCAAGCATCATTTATACTCTTGGGAATACTTTGACACTATGAGGAAAACAGTTTAAGACTCACATGGATGTTATGGGCATGAACAGATGTGTCACTAGAGCCGCTGAAGACCAGGTCATTGACCACCTGACAACACAAAGCAAGTTCAGTTCAGTACATTAAACATACAATTAGCAATGTATTTGATGATCTACATTTCTAGGTATATTCTTGCATATTGTTGAAGAATTTGACACAAATATGGATGCGATGTCTTTTGTTATTGTCACTCTGCATGTCTTTTCAACTTCGCTGTCAGTTCATATTTGTGTCAGATGAGTTACATCCTAGAATAGATGTGAACAGTCATCCATGAAAATCTTTATTATATATTGATATTGTGCATGAAGCCAGTGTGAACGGTGTGTACTCGTGTAAAGAAGGCAGATACATTTCAGAGTAAAATAAAATAAAAATAAGGTCTTCAATCCAATAAATCACCATGTAAACAAAACCAACGGTGGGCCGACAGTGCTTCAATAGAAGGCGTCATACTGTAATCACAGACCGGGGGAATTGTGTGAGTTGTATAAACCAAAATGCTGGTAACTGTTAGGAGAAACATTGACGTGTGGAAATAGTATTTATCCTCCTCACCTTCATACAAAGCACGGTCTTGGTGTGACCTTCCAGTGAGCGCAGCAGCAGGCCGTTCTTGGCGTCACGCACGCTGATGGTGCCGTCGTAGGAGCC